>JAGXOD010000009.1:2765000-2821703 GCA_020368025.1 Brachyhypopomus occidentalis | reverse complement strand
ATTGCGCTATATGTGCACATCAGATTGAAATGTCTCATCTTTGCAACTAATATTATTATTATTACCCTTTCAAAATGTGGTAGACATTCTTATCCTGACTGACTTGTGTATTTACCAGAATGCCAGTACCTTGCTCCACCTACTAACATCTATTATTTTTAATTAGAAAAAATATATAGTCAACAAAAATGCTTTGAAAATAATGTCAATAGTTCTGAATACCTAGAGCTGTTGCCCATAGAAAAGGCCATCTTCCTGCTCTTCAGATGGGTTATGGAAATTGCCAGAAAGCTGTGATGTAGTGACCTGATTGATCTGAGTGATTATATGATTACCAAAGATTATCTCAGCAGATTTTTTATAAAGCACTTGTCCTCATTTGGGGCTGAAAGAGGTGAAAGTGTCCTGTGTGTAAAGCTAGGATCTCCAGGGTTTTGCTTCATTTATGCGCTAAAGCAGTTTCCACTGATAGGTCACAATGGCAATAAGATTATTTCGAAACATGCAGTATTTTGTTAACAACCGCCTACAAGAGAAAGGTCTCTATAAAGTGGAAGGAAGACATAAAGAGAAAGAGAGAGACCAAGAGACAGATAGAGAGAGAGACCCTTGGTACTGCATAATACCCATGCAAATGAACTATGAAGCAATGAAGATTAACTGCAGGCATTTTAGTTATTAACAAAATTAGCAGTGAATCCATAATTAATATAGAAAAATCTTGCCATGAATAATGAGCTATCTCTGAATGTAGACATGTGATTGAGGCTGACACAGAGACATTTATCTGTCACAAAGCGATTCTCTGCAAAATGATCCTTGAGCCATGTAATTTGAAGCCACTCTCCATATTCATGCTACACTTCATATGCTGTAAATTATGATGCAGTTTTCGTGACATCTAATTGATTGAGTTTTTGATGAGGAATTGATAAAAAGGATTGCCATCAGGTCCCTCACTAGAGCATTCAGAATGCGCCCCAGCAGATGGGATGATACATATGTGATGATGTTTGAACCTCTCGCCGACTTGAAGTGAAATATCAGCTGTAGTGAGAGCTACTATGTGCAGCTCGGTCTGAATTCACCTTTCCCAAAGCCTGTGAGCCAGATACAGTTGTGGCCTGGTTGGGGGATTTTGGAGGGTAAAAATGCGTCTCACAAGCAGCACAAACTGGTTATCGCTCTCTCCCCATCGTTTCCTCTCCCCAAGATTAATTACAATGTTCAGAGTCCGTTTAGGCTTCTGCAGTTGCTTATCTAATACATTTAATTGATTGCCTGAGGATGGGGATTTACATTGTGTTTTACAAAGTCTTCCTGAAATGATGGAAACGGTGCAGCACTGAATTCCTGCTAGAAAGAATTCCTGGTAGATCGTTGGCAGATGTTTTGAGCATTGACTTTTTCAAGCTTTGTTTCTGGGAGCGTGTAGACATGCATACAAATTTCATACCTTTACATCTTTTTAACAGTGCATGTGATTTTTAAAAGAAAAGTCACAGGAAATAATGAGTCATCGTGGGATTTCAATCCTTGCTTCCTTTCGTCTGTTCTCCTTTATTATTTACTTGAGTTACTAGCTGTCTTTCAGTTATCTTGTATCACCTTGGAATCAAAGTGCAGCTGTTTTTCAGGTCACGTTACCCAAGATAAAGCAGAAGACTGCTAGAATATGCTACTGAAAAGATATTCAAGGTTGGATGCTTCAACCGCAAGTCACCCTTCAGATTTAAAGCTACTTAAACCCTTAAAATCCTCACCAATGTTGGAGAAAAAGTGCTTTTATCAGCAGCCAGTTTCATTTGAAAAGTAATGAAAACTGGCCCTTGTGCATTTTACTGATGAGTAGTCACACTGGACTGATCCCAAAGCCTGTCGCTGTCTGTGCATTGACAGTGCAGGGAGCAGGTATCCCCAATCATGCATCCACCGCATAAAAGAGTGAGCAGCATTCTAACAGGTTTGAGGTTGCGTTCACCTCTTCCTTTATTTGATTTGACACTCGTCTTTGTTTACCTTTGCTCCTTGTCAACAAGCTCTGTTTTTTTCCCCTTGAAGCTATTCATACAGGCTCTGCATTTATGGGCAAGCTGTTGACAACTGGGGCACTTTGGGGTGAGAGTGTGGAGGCTCGATTAGGACGTAAAGTTCATTTCGCATTGTCTCCAGAGAAAACGACTGAGTTCATTGACTGAGTAACCTGACCAAAGCACTGAATAACACTTTTGACGGCATGTAGAGCAAGTGCAAATTAAATATATATTGGATGCAATTTGGGGGAACCATGCATGTCCTTCAAGAGCAAGAGAGAGACAAAGAGGCAAAACATAGAGGAGGGGCCAGTGAAAATGGAACAATGATGGTGACGGCACTTTTTTTTTCAGACTTTGCTGAAATGAAATCCTCCATTGATTATGTGAGAATCGCATTACATTGAAGCAAACACAAGACTGCAAGAAGAAAGAGACAGAGCAGTCCAATATACAGCCACAGAAATGAAAAAGGACCAAAAAAAAAAAGATTTTTGAATTTTGAATTATTGCATTGAATATGAGCCTGAAATCTTGATCTTAATCCTCGTTTCTTTTATGAAACTAAACCTTCAGAAATACATGTCATATCAGTGATATGTGTACCCATCAGTCGATGACTCAGATGTCTTTGCCCCTTTTATACTCCAGCAGTACTGTCCTGCAGCTACACACTGCTGCTTCTTCCTGTTCTGATCAGTTGTTGTGGCTGCACAAATGGAACACACAGTCATAGCTGATTAGATCTTGTGCTTTTCATCAGGCATACGAGTGGCCCTAGATCTCTTTCATCTCGCATGGGTCCATGTTACAAGTCCTTCTGCATTGATTTGTTATGGCAAATTAAGAAAGGAATTCTGTTTGTTTGTTTGTTGTTTCTTGTTGTTGTTTTTAGTTCACCACCAAGGGCGATTGCCAGTTCATTAGCCATTTTTGTCTTGCCATTTAGTTCTGAAATGCTGGCAGGTCTGTATATGACCAGACCTGGGACAGCAGGCCGCTGTGCACACAGACGTGAGCCTGGGTTTATCCGATAATGATGAGGGGAGGGCGGCAAGAGATATGGCTTAGCACAACCCCCAGCAGTGGCTTGGGTGTTTTATCCTGATGTCAGATGGAAGAAACATACACAAACCCTGAGTGGGCACATTTAGGAGACATGCAATGCTGTGGTAAACACACAATATTGACAGTTTAATTCAGACCACAATGTTATCTGCTGTGTTATGAATAATACAAACTGGCCTTCATCCATATTTCAAGAGTGTAATAATGTGGATCTTTTCATCTAGATAGTATATCTAATCAAATAATTCTAAGTGCTAAGAATTTTCCCCATTGTTTGTTTATTATGTAGACATATTTCCAAATTGTGAATGCATTGAAAAGCATTGATAAATAAGCTCCATCTTCAGATTATTGCCCACTAGTGTGTGATTGTGATGTACCATGCCTCTGAAAATCACTTTTAACACCTGTCTGTTAAGCGCAATGAAACAGAAAACATGTTGAGGTTAGAAAACGACATTAAGGAATCCTCATCCCTTGTGTGTCTTCGGGGAAACAGATTTGAGATGCTACAGCATCTACCCACACAGATGGAAACACACACACACACACAAGCTGCAGTTAACCTCACACAAATGCATACTCCTTCAGGAAGCTTAAAAATAGCAGAACCCTCATTCACTACCTATGTGGTGCTTTAAATGTGTTGAGTAAAAAAAAAAATGTTGCTTGTGCCTCTGGTTACGGCTCTCTGTTTATACTGCATTCTGACTGATTGCTGTGCCTCACTTTTTGGGGGGGCTTTATTGACCATCTTTTTTATTTGTTTTTTTTATTATTTACTGTTATTTATACTTTATTGCAATTGTAATGTTTTGTGCGATGTTTCTGCTGCTGCTGTACAAAATAAACTTCGTTTTAACTTTGTTAAACTATGTTTTAACTTTGTGCTTTGTGGAAGAGCAGCTAGCTGACTAACAGCAAGGAGAACAGTGGTAAGTGGTGACATTGAAGTCAGAGTCAGCCTCAGTGACTGGGGCTAGACACACAGAGGTGAGCAGCGTCCTGAGTTCCTCACGCTGCAGGCCCAGCTTAGTTCAAAGAAGACCCTGTTTGAAGCGACTCGCCATGTATCCTTTAGTGCCATCATACCCCGTCTTCCTGATTCCAAGGTTAAGATCGATGGACGTGCACAGCAAGGCAGCACATGCTCAGAAGTCATTAAAAGTTTGGGGGAAGGCAACTCTATGTTAACTCTAGCCTGTTTCACCCTGAATTCTACCTCAAAAGAGCGTGTGTGTAGTCTTGCCAGTGCTGCAATGGCTTGGCCACAAAGGCAAAACCTATTATAAAACTTATTATAGCACAAATTACAAAAGCAGTGTAACAAAGAAAGACTTTCTTAGTCAAGTGAAAAAATTGCAAAATGCATGCAAGGACGATACCATTTTGGACCAGGACACACAACCTCATAAATTTGCTCTAAATGACAGGCTCAGAATGCAGTCTGCCTCCAGAGTGGTGGATTTTCTTGAGATCTGGGACAGCTTTGCAGAAGGTCTTCCATTTTTAAGCAAAGATTGATCTTCTATGTCAGCTGCAGATATATGTCTTGGAAAACTTTTAACCAGGTCAATCTAAAACCTATGCTTCATAAAATCCATCATGTGCACTGTCTAACCAGGGCCTCAAACACCTGGAACAACACTAAGGACTCATACAGAGTTCTTCCCTACCCACACTTAGGACAATCTGACAATCTTTTACTCATCATGTCCCCAGAAAACATACCTCTCATTCATAAGAACAAACCTGCAATACAGTCAAAGTATGGCCTGGGGAAGCCTCCTCATAATGCTTTGAATGCACCAACTGGGATTTGTTTGTTCTACAGGCTACCCATAGCACAGACATGGACTTTGAGGAATACATATCCACATGGCTTTTATACATTAACAGCTGTGTTGACAATAACACAGGACATAAAAACAGAAAGATGTTTCCGAACCAGAAACCATGGATGAACAAAGGACCACTTCAGAACAACGCTGACGCTCAAAGCATGTGGCAAGCATCCGGTCCATCACCGACTACAAGACCAATGAAGTGCTAGAACGGCTGGTCTTGTCTCACATCAAAGCAAGAAATGCTCTTCCTGAGGATGCTGAAACAATTTGGGCTGCTGATGCCATTCCACCGCTGCATCACGGCGAGCATCCTCGCAAACTGCCTTTCCGTGTGGTAACTCAGATGCACAGGAGCTGATAGGAAGGCTTTGCGGCGGGTGAGAACTCATGGGGACTCATCTCCCAGCCCTGAAGGACATCTACAGAATTCACTATCCCAGGAAAGCAGCCTGCATCTGTAAAGAGTCCACCTAACCACACCATCAACACTTTGACTTCACTCTGACAGAGCCATGACTGAACTCTGTAGTCCCTCTAGAACCGTTCAGAACTGTTGAACTGCTAAACCCCTCACCAGACCCAGTCACTGCTCTACACCAATAAGCCACAAAGTCCATTCCAACTACTTTGTAGTTCATACATCAACAGCATTAATAATACAAATCATTTTTATGTATTTGCACTTAATTAATAATTCATATTAATTAAATGCTAAAATTAATAATTAATATTTACTCTCTTTAGTCTTTTTACGCTGTAAACTGTTCACATACACACGGCTGACACCTTACAATTACTGTACTGTATTTTGTGTAATTATACATATAATTATACATATAACTGAACAAAAGTTTACACAGGTATTTTCAGTGGTTGTAATTATAGCTCCACTATATTATTTATATATAATATTTTATACATAATGTAAAACATGTTCTATTTGAAAAATAACATAACCTTAGACGATGAGGTGAGATTACATTGTGACTTGGCATTGCTATTCTTTAGAGATAAATACATCTGACGAAAGAAGACATATTTTCCTCTACAGGGCAGAGTATTTAAAGATGTAGACCCCTAGAATGCTGTGCCCTAAAACGCCTGGTTTAAATATGCCCTTTATAAACAGTCCTTTGTTACTGAAACGTGGCTGCACTCGGAGTCAGAAACTCTTGTGTTCTTTCGTTCAGTTTACGGTAAATATGCCATAAGCTCAACACCGGAGCTCCCAAGTTGGCTCTGACATCAGGTGAGTGCAGGTTCAATCCCTGGCGATGCCAGATCCTTCCCTGGCTGGCGGTCCAAGGCAGCATAATTGCCCTCGCTCCCAGGTGGGCTGCATGGCTCCCTCCCCTCATCCCTCAATGCGGCATTAGCCTGCCAGCTGGTGTCCATTTGCCAGTGGAGCTCCAAGCGTGTTGAGCTGTCCAGTGATGTCGTATTGGTGGCAGTTTGAACAGACGCGATGGCTGGCTACACGTGTGGGAGGAAGCACGTGCTAGCCTTCCTCCTCCTGACTTGGTGGTGTTGTGTGACGTGGGGAGGATTAGCTAGCAAGTCGATGGAACTGGAGTTGAGCAATTCTGGTAGACAGAAGGGTAAAAAAGGAAAACACAAACAGACACAGGCTGCAGGAAAGTAACAAAGTAAAAGGAATGTTAAATCCACAGACAAAATCCACCTTTTATTAGTGGATTTAACATATGACCTATTTACGTTTTTTCACTTAGAAAGCATCACATTTCATGTCCCATTCGACTATTAAGGTTAGATTGCTCCACCTAGATTGTCTTACCTACTGGGACCTACTTTTCTTCCTGTTGAACTTATGTGAGGACAATGAAAACCTTTCCTGTAAAATCAGAAAGATTATAAAAGTAGCAATATCTTTGTTGATGAACCAGAAAGCATATGAATCTTTGCAGAAGCTGGATGTCTTTTGTCTGCTTCTGGTATGCCATCCAGCATGTGTTTGTTTTGACCTGTTTAACCAGTTTACTGGACATCTTCACACTAGTTGAGGTGTATTATCACAGTATTCTCAAAGTTTGTCCTCATGCTATGGACACGTAGTCATATTTTGTTATGAGAATCTCCTGCCAAATAGGTGATTTTTGGAACCACTTCAGACAGCAGGTGCTTTTGCGTGCAGGGTGGAATCCTGCTCATCATTCTTAATATCTGCATTACATAATTTGGCCGGTGCTATCACCAACAGCACCTTACATATTTATCCATACGACAGAATGTGTTCTCCCTGGGAAATTAACCCATGACCTGAGTGGCTTTAGCACATTGCTCTGGCTGGTCTATGAGATGAAGTATGCGAGCGTACGTCTGGAGTCATCAGGAACGGTGAAGGTATGCTATGCAGCTGCTTCCCCATACTGATGCTCTTCATGGATTCTTTTAATCCATGTTTCGGTGACTCTTCCTGCCAATACTGCTTTGCCATTTCCTGGCTGCGCTTTGAGGAGGATGTTATGTGTCAGCAGACCCCATTTTCCCCAGTTTTCTGAAATTCCGTGCTGGGTGACTGGGGTCTATTATCAAAGATTACTACTGCTGAAATCCAATACTATCTGAATTGCTGTTACCACAGTTCAGTGGTCCTTGCTGCAACACAGGCCAGAAGGTTATACAGTTCTCAGTAATGGGAATAATAGTCCACCGGTAGTATGTAGTCCTCACCACTGAGAAGAGAAGATGTTTTCCTACTAGGTGCCACGGGACTTTAGGCAGGGTGTACGGCCCAAGCGGCTTCTTGACTTTGTCTGTGACTGACAGCACTGCATGTGCTGCTCTTAACAATACAGTCCATCATGCCATTGCCCAAATATTGGAGCACAGGTCTTCTGTAGCCTGGCTTGATTTTTTGTATACATTGTCAGGATGAACAGCTGATGCAATCAGGATTCTTGCTCCTTATTGAAAAAGGCAATCGTTCTTGTAAGTCCAATAGTCCTTTTGACATTTGGAGGTAGAGTTTCCATAGTATTCGATCTGCATTGCCAAATGTGTGTCTTTAGAACCTGACACACTGTATACTGGACTGTGTATACTCTAATAGACTATAATGGAGACTCTCAGACATATAAACCAAAGTCTGACTTGTCATCCACCTGAGGTTGATACGTTGGTTGGCTTCTCTTGACAAGAAGTCAGTAATATGAAGATCCATGTCAGGCTTATACTGCGGGTGAAGGTTGTAGTGCTGTAACTTCAAAAGCTTTTCTGGCAGTCTTTTGGAAGTTATTAGCCATGACGTTCTGTAGTGTCCAAACGTTTGCTTTCCATCTGTACTGTGACAACATTTCTTCCATTTATTTATAGATCAAACTTGTCACATGCATGAATTGTAGCTATGTTTTCTTTTTTTTAATTTAGGCACACCTGTGGTCATTGGGAATTAGCATTCTGACTTGCAAGAGTGCTACTACTGGGCCTATCTCACTTGTGTCTCACTTGTGTCTCACTGCTGAGACCATAAATCTGCACCAGATGCTCAGTGCTTAGTCATATGCTTCCATCCAAGTCCATTTTCTATGATTGACCATGAGTCACCTCATGGGTTCACATACATCTGAAAAATGAGGAAGGAAATAGTTAGCAAGGCAAAGGAGTCTTTGAAGTGGTTTGACATCTGCTAAGTATTTGAATATCCTCAGTATCTGGAGTCATTGTTTGCTTCAGGACAGAGGTCATCAGTGATGAGTAAAGGACCCTTGTATGGCACACAGAGGAGTTTGTGTTTATTCTTTTCATTCATATTGATACTGATATTGACATTTAGAAGTGTTCAGACAGCTTCCTGTCATGACTGTCACTGTCTCGTCTATGAATATCACCTGCTATGATGATAACCACTTTTTATTCCCTGTAGTGCCTCATACTGCCTGTGTTAATATTTTTCTGCAACTCTAATGCCCCTGAGGTTTCCAAAATGTGGTGAGAAAACTGCACTTTTCACCTAACTTACCAGTAGTTATCTTTTGGGTCAGATGTGAATTTATCATTGTTGCACTATGGTCCTGGAGGAATGTTTTTTCATTTTATTTTATACCTTTATATAGCTGAAATAACAATAAAAGCCTATTGACTGACTCTTGATTTTTGATCATGCGTTTCTGAAACATCATGATCATGGCTCATGATCACAGTTATGTGATCACAATTATGTCTACATTTTTTCCATGTAACATACAGCCTCTGTGGTTATTTTTATTTATATTTATATTTTATATTTATTTTTTATTTATATTTATATACACATACACACATTTGGTTGCTGTCCATGCTGTTTTCATTAATGCAATAATTCTGGATATGGACCATTGAGTCAGATCATCCCAGTCAGCTTGTAAATTGTCTATATATAATATGTTTTTAATGTTTTTACAGTGGCTTTACTTTTTGGTATAATAGAGGAAAATACCTCTACTGGCAAATCTGGCAGTAAAGATAAAGATAAAATGAGACTTACCTTGTACTTCTGAATTCATTCATACATTAATCATGCCAATATATCTACCTTCATTAACCTTAAGAATATTGCTAGTGTCACATATGGCCCCTACTCCAGCTGTCAATCATGTCTTTGTTTTTGTTCACCATGTGCTTTGTTGTTTTGGTTTCAGTTATCATGCTCCCTCATTTAGTTCTCCACCCCTGATGATTCACACCTGTGTCTTGTTTAGTTCCTGGTTAGCCTGTGTATTTAAAACCTGTGTTTCTTCCTTGTGTTTGCTGGTCACTGTCTAAACTGTTTCTATAGCCCTTGTTTGTGCATTTAGTTATTCACTGTAATAGCCTGGTGTTCATTGTATTTTTGTTCATTATGTATTCTGATATATTCACATCGACAAACTGACTCTGGACTGTGCTAATGACTATGAGTATGGATTTGCCCTTGATAAATCTCACTCCTCCCAGCAAATGCGTCCACCTCTCTATCGTTCCACGTCACAGCCAGAGTTAGGCTCTGTCTTTTTTTAGGCCCACTGTACAGGCCCACCTACATGGTCCTCCAAACAGGAGCTTTTCAGACAATGCCTTGGTAATCATGGCAAAATGCATGTACACATGCCACAAATCTTAGTATTTTATCCATTAACAAAGATATGAAAGATTTTGATAACCATTGCATTACAGTCCCACATTTTGACATTTTCTTGTCACATTTTCCCCCTTTAAAGGTATATGATGCCTAAAATGTAACTAAAGTCTTGGAGCACGGTTTCTGAACTTTAATGCTCCTCTGATTTCAATGCAGATTGGCATCTAATGAAGGTTGCCTACCGAGCACTGCAAGTTGCTTAGTAATGAAGCAGTGTTGTTGGGTTTTTTTTTATTTAGTGACCTATTGATGCATGAAATTGAAGTTGTGAACGACAACTGCAGACAATCGCAAAAGGGTGCCTATAGCGCATGCAAGAGAGATCACCACAGCTTGGAATTGTCAGCCACAAACTCAAATCTGATTACGTAAAAGCCATTATGGACTACTGATGACGTATCAGGTCATTATTTATTATGGGAAGATTTCATCCACTACCCCTTGTTATTCCAAGATCCAAGGGGACATTTGAAAACAAGGAGGTAAAAAGTGGCTCTTTTTTTTTGGCATGAATTTTTAAAAGTAAGTAAAAAGTTTAATAAGTAAAATGTTAAGTAAACTTAAAAAAAATAAACAAATTGAACATTTTTTTATTTTTAAGTTTGTAGATGAATGGAATGTGCTGTTTTTCTAATCCTCTATAAAGCACTTTGAATTAGCCTACCATCTACCAAAGGTGCTATGTGAATAAAAGTGTATTTTATTTTTGTTATTAAAATGCATGAGAGCACAGAAACATGTACTTAAATATGAATAAGCAGCCTGTGTGAACATGCCCCTCACGTCGGCTCTGAATCCCCCCACAACACCTGCGCAGCATTACAATGCTGATCTTAGTTATTTTTGTTGAATAAACTGGGTGTCAAGGGTAGAATGCAGGTTGAATGCTTATACAGTATAGCCAGGAATGAAGTATTCCTGCCTACAGAGGTGACAGTGCAAATGGATACATTTTTGGAAATTTACTGAGCCTAGTTGTGATTTTAGACCCATAGGGTTACTCACATGTTGCCCTGGATTGCAATGGTAGAAAACAATATATATATATATATATATATATATATATATATATATATATATATATATATATATATATATATATATATTGTGTGTGTGAAAGATTGATTTATGTGTTCTTGTGTGCATTATTTTGAATGTAAAGAGAGTGTTGACGTACAATTAGCAGATGAGAATGGCACGCAGGCTGTAAGTGGCATAGAAATTAAATGTTACAGTACACCCATGGGAGATGGATGGGGGTCATTCTTTTTGGAGAGGTCTTTGGAATGAGAGAGGCAGAGGGAGAGAGTGGATAAGAGAGAGAGATGGAGGAGAGGATGAGAGAGAGCACTGTATAAGGAGATCTGGGACAATAGAATCACGGGGGAGAATATTAATTAGCTGTTTGAATTTTAAAAACAAGACAGAACACACAGACCAGACACAGGTTTGCAGTATTGCATGCGGACAGTCAGGGAAAATGAACAGAGGTCTTTGTTGGGTGACATAGAGCTCTGGGTCAGAGGCAGGTTTGTGAAGTGTGAAGTGTTCTAGGCGCTGTCTGATTAGGGGATCATGCCCCAATCCTCGAGAGAAATGGTGATATGCCATAAATCACACACTCTACACACAGGGCACGTGTGCTCTCATTCTAGCAGAGTTGATGTCTTATCCACCAGCTACCAATGAAAAGACAGGAATGTGTCCAGAGGAGAGTCCGATAGAGATCCTCCTTTTGTGGAAAGGAGGGAGCATGGCCATTAGACGGGGGGGTTGCATTAATCCATCTCTGAGTCTTGTAGAATGGTTGCAAGTTTTTTTATCATCGATCATGCTTCCTGCTGAACATAAGAAACAAAGAGGATATCAACTATCTCAGAGAAGTGCTAACAGCCTAACAGCTGAGGGTCAGTGCACATTGCAGCATTCAAGAGTCCCAAGCCCTCATAACACACATGGTGGAAATAAAAGGGATGCATTTTCTAGCACACATTAATCAGTGCAACATGCAGTTGTTGGAAAATTGCAGCAAAATAGTAATGTTAATGGGTTAGGGAGGAAATAAATCGCTATTGGGCAGGATAGGTGGTCTCCTCTACACTGGCACACGCTCCTAAAAAAATTATGCAAGCAATCATCATGCACCTAAGTGGGGAGAGGGAGCGAGAAAGATTTCATCTAATCTGTTCTTTCTCTCATTGGCACAGTAATCACATTGTGAGCATAATTATGATGGTATTACACAGCGTTCACAATGCAGAGGAAACCAGAACGTGAGCCTTGTGGACATATCCAAGCAGAGAGAAGGAGTCATATACATAGCAGAGAGAGAAGGAGTCACATACCCAAGCAGAGAGAGAAGGAGTCACATAACCAAGCAGAGAGAGAAGGAGTCACATACAGAGGCAGAGAGAGAAGGAGTCACATACCCAGCAGAGAGAGAAGGAGTCACATAACCAAGCAGAGAGAGAAGGAGTCACATACAGAGGCAGAGAGAGAAGGAGTCACATACCCAGCAGAGAGAGAAGGAGTCACATACCCAGCAGAGAGAGAAGGAGTCACATACCCAGCAGAGAGAGGAGTCAAATATAGATACAGTGAGAAAGAGTCATAAACAGAGGCAGAGAGAGAAGGACTCATGTAACAGCAGAGAGAGAAGGAGTCGTATACACAGCAGAGAGAGGAGGAGTCATATAACAGCAGAGAGAGAAGGAGTCATATAACAGCAGAGAGAGAAGGAGTCACAAACAGAGGCAGAGAGAGAAGGAGTCATATACCCAGCAGAGAGAGGAGGACTCATAGAGAGGAGGACTCATTCATAGGCTGAGAGAAGATACAATTCTGTTCTGTCTCTTTCACTTTATGAGCTTCGTGAGCATCATCATGGTTTGACTCAGAAAGAAGATTGTGCCCCCAAGGCCACCCTGATGCATTATGGGGTCTCAGCACTGTGCTATCTGGTGTGGACTGTATGCCTCTGATTTGATTACTCACAAATGTAGGACAGTAGAATGTAGAAAGTAGATTATCAATATAACTGATCTGAATGCCTTATCTAACACACAATGCATCTCAAGACATCAGCAGCTCCCTGGAGGGGTGGTACAGGCACTATTTTACCAGTATGAACTTAAAACTCTAGTTTCTCCTATATTAAAGAATACATAGACCCAAAATGATGCAAAAACACAGGCACACAAGTATACAGACATACAGATTGAACAAATATGCACATGCCTACTGTATGGGTGCTAGCTCAGCTTTGCCACCTGCTGGTAAAAGACTGTCTGCACCACCCATGCAGGGAGCTGCTGATGTGTATAGCAGTATGGCATGAAAGATAAGCCACTCAGATCAGTCCAGTTTGGAAAAGGAATGTCCTGCCTTCAATATTCCATTCTAAAGTCCTATTTTTTTAAGTAATCAAATTACATGCATACAGTTCTAAGCGGACAGCACCCATTCAGCGCTGAGGCCCCACTGTGCCACATATCCAGAACATTTTCTTAAAGATACAGTGAGGCATATTATGATGTTTTGCTTGTCTCATATTTCTGGTATCCTATTATTGCAGGAAAGAAAGACACTTTCATAGTTCACAGTGAATACTTGTATGTGGTATTTTGTTAGCTTGGCCATTCTCCACCACCTATACCACATATGATAGAGGTTTTTGGAGAATCTCCAAGCAATTATGCTGTGGGATGTTGACTAACAAAATGTAATTGCTACCCAAATGGACATAGATGGATAAACAGCAGATGATGGGCATAGTGTTAGATGTAGCAAGTGATAGCAACATCAGGAAAGGAACGAAAAGAGCTCAAGAAATACCAAGAGCTAAGAGTTAGAAAAGATGTGGAAGATGAATGCATGCAGTTTGAATGCAAACTGAGAGAATGACTCTAGCACATCCCAAGAACCTATACATATAGGTTATATATATACAAAAAAAAAATATATATATATATATTGTTTTTGTTTGTTTGTTTTTTCCTCATGTGTAACGTGTGCATTTTGACAGACACACCACACAGACCGCATGGTGGTCCTCTAATCACTCAGAAGAACTACAGCTTATATTCCCAACAACCATGGAGCAGCATGTCCAATTACTCGTTTAATCTCAGATGTAGCTCCCCTTAGTGCCACTGAGAGGGTTCCAGCCCTTGCTCCCTTAACTTTGCCAAAGTCTGGCTTTGTTGAGTCGAGACAGCTGGGCATCATTTTGTTTAGCTGCATTTCTCTTCTTCCTTCCTTCCTTTTCTAGGACAACACAGAGGCAGTCTCGCAGGCTTATTGGTTGTCCTCCAGTGGGAAGAAGGCCAGTATGAGGGGGGGGGAAGACTGTACTGATGAATGCAGAATTGCTTCTCTCTCATCTACTTGTAGAAACATTTCTCCTTACAACACAACCACTGCAATTTTAACAGAATTTCAAGAAAGTATTGTGTTCCACTGGCTCCCCAAGGGTAATTGGGACTAATGGTGCATATTTAACAAATAAGAGTGTCCCAATAATGCACACTCGTGATGTCCACAAAAGGTCATTTTGTGAAAAATCCCCAGTCTGATGACAAATGAGGCTGACCTTCTGCCTGTGATGATAAAGCATGGGTGGAGGACCAGACTGGAGCTGCCATTAACCCAGCCAAGGCACAGAATCGCAGAATCAATCGAGGAATATGCTTTTATGATGGAGCCATCTCTGATTTACCGTATCCATAAAGACACTCAGAGAAGCAGAGCAGGTCACTGAAGACTGAGTGGTACTCTCTGTTCTGGACATTGTTCAGCTGTAACCCTGTTCAGCTCTGCTACATGGGAATCCAGCTCTCTCTGACTTATGCAATCAAAGCAATAAAACAGCAGAGGCAACCTTTAATTTCATTTGCGGCATTTATTAGATGCTTTTATCCAAAGCGACTTATAGCTGTGACCGAGTACTACTCAAGTGTTTGAGGGTTAAGGACCTTAACACTCAGGGGCTCAACAGTGGTAACTTGGCAATTGAGGAACATGCTTGGACCTGCAACCTTCTGATTACTAGTGTAGTACTTTAACTGCTGAGCTATCCCCACCCCCTAATGAGAGGAATGCTGGTTAAAAATCCCTCGTGAAAATAATTTCAGCAGTTGGATTACACAGATCTTCACCTTAAGAGGCCTGGGCATTATAAGTGGCAACTTTGCAGCTATTGAGAACATGGGGCTGTATTACGTGTCATCATCATCACAATTGTCTCTTAGGAATTTAATCCATTTCAGGGTTGTGGTGGCATTAGGGTGAGCAGAGAAGCTCCGGTGTATCTCTCCTCAGCCACTTCCTGCACCTCCTCCTGGGGGACCCCTAGGCACTCCCAGACCAACTTGGAAATGTAATTTCTCTGGCGGCTCCTCGGTCTACCCTGAGGTCTCCTCACAGTTGGCTGTGTCTGGTATCCGTCCAATGGGATGCACCCCAGGGGGATCTTTCTTGGATACCCGAACCACGTCAACTTGCTCCTCTCAGTGTAGATGAGTATCAGCTCTATTCCAAGCTCCTCCTGTAAAGTTCAGCTCCTCCCCCTATCACATTCTTCCAGTGATTAGAGTTCATGACCATAAGCGATGGTTGGCATGTACACTGAAAGCTAAACTGTGAGCATCATTTTCCCTCTTTATCACTTTCCACTCAGATCCCTCCTCACCCTTACTGTTTGATACAGTGACCACATTACTCCAGCCCTGCACTTATGGTTAACCTTACAATCCCTCTTTCCATCACTCATGAACAAGACCCCAAGACAATTAAACTCCTCCATTTGGGGCAGGTTCTCTCCCCCTACCCAGAGAAAGCATGCCATCCTTTCATAGGAGATAATCATGGCCTCACACTTACAGCTGATGATCCGCATACCAACTGTTTCGCACTGAGGTGCGAATCACTCAAGTGTGCACTGAAGACCTCTGGACGAGAAAGCCAGAAGAACAATGTTATCCACTAATAGTATAGAGCCCTTCCTGGAGGCCCTCCTGGCCTTCCTATCCTGTCCATGAATATCATGAACAGAAGTGAGAGAAAGCACACCCTTGGCAGAGTCCAACGCCAGCACTGAACAAGCTTTACTTAATGCGGACTTAATGCCGACACCCCATACTCCCGAAGCACCCCACAGAACATTTCTTGTATTTTACAAATCTAAAATAACATATGTGTCCTAGACTGGCACAGTCCCTTGCCTCTTCAACTACCTGTGAGAGGGAAAGTACCGCTCTAATATTTCACAACCAGGACCAAATCTGCTTTTGATAATCAAATGAAGCCATCTTCCAGTGTCTTGGCACATACATTTCTGTTGAAGCTGAGAAGTGTAAGAAGTGTTATACCTTTGTAGTCTGCACACACTCTCCAGTCCCCTTTCTAAAAAAATGGGGATCACCACCCAATTTTGCCAATTGAGAGACAATGTTTCCAAGGTCAACTGTCAACTATCTACCCCCACCACCCCCCAGCCAGGGCTTTCAGCGATCAAGCTTATCCACCCCTGGTGTCTTGCCACTGTCAGGATTTCTAACTACCTCAGTTACTTCATGTTATTTTTTCTAAAAGCCTTGTCTTCCCTGTCAAGACTGTATTGTAAATTCATAGTGTTGTTTTAATTGATATCATTGGTCTATTATTATGCTTGTTTTAGATACATTTTGTCTTTAGGAAGGAATTTATACACTTTATTGATTTTCCTTGGGGTATAAAGGTGATAAAATGAATAGTCTAAAATAATTTTGTCACCCATCAATGGAAAATGTTGAACAACACCAAACATTGCTGATTTTCTCCAAATCAGATAATGGACACAAAAACCTTCACCTTGAAACTGTCAGACCTACAAATAAAAATGCTACACCTCTGGAACAAATCAATATATTGGAACAATGGCTAATTTGCCATGCAGGTCCATTGTGAGAAGGATAGAAGAACAACCATGCTTGCAGTTAAAGAAACACAAGGAATGCAGAGTTAACTTCAGTGTCACACAGCTATATGGACGAACGCAATGCCAACCAGCTATTTGGACGATATGGCAGGAATGTTTCCCTATTCGTACAGGAGGACTGAAGAACGGCCCACCAGCTCTTGCAGAACACCACATGCTATTAGGAGTGAAAGCTGTGGCCAGCAAAGAGCATGTGCCATAGTGACAGGTGCATTTACTGTAACCGAGGGATACATATGCCAGAAAAGAGCATTACACCGAATGTAAAATATTGTGGCAGATTTTTGATGCTCTGCAGATGCTTTGCATCCAGTAGATCAGACTGATTGATGTTTGGTCTGAAGAAGGCTGTCTATAAGCACACAACAGCATGCAAGCATACATAGAGGAATGAAATGCCATTCACTTAATTAATTAAGAATGTGTAATTCATTACATCGGAGATATATTTTAGGGTGTGACAAATGCATTTTGTTTATTTTTGCTATTCATTCATACTGGACGAACCATTCATTTTAGAGTCTTTTATTACTTGTCCTCATAAAGACTTTCATGAATGTGGATAGATATATTGTGGGGAGGGTTGTTGTTGTTGTTTTTTACATTTTATGCATAGGTACATATTAAATGCATTGCTAAATCAGCCATTTAATAAAGACCAGACCCGGTGTAAAGATTTGCATCAACGCATAAAGTATTTTCATATCTGTATATATGCTCTAATTTAGATAATACAATAAAAAAACAGCTCTTGATCTGAAGCGTGCAAAGTGGGAAAAGTTCTCATGTACAACGGGAATTATTATTCTCATTTGGACAAAAACATTCTAAGCATAATTAATCTCCTCTTAACCAGAACGCAATATCCCTCATATGAATTCACAATGCATTTGCAATCTTACAAATGAAGGATTTACATGGCTCTGTAAACCCACTGGTATTATGTTCTGGAAAGATTTATGACATTGGGAAAGTAATCTTCAAAATAGCAAAAGATTTTCCACAGAGCACGCTTCAGTTTTCTCGTGCAAGTTTCTGAATCTTGCGTGTTCCAGATGAAAGCATTCGCCACGAAAACAAAGCAACAAACTTCTGGATTTTATTCACATATTCTGTTTGGTCTGTTCTGCTATTCATAGTGTTCTGTGCTGAAACTACAATGCAGAGACGGCAGCTATTTCACATGCCTCCCGAGGCTGTGTATAAATGTCAGGCAAATAGTAACGAACCCAAACAAAACAGCCGTGCGCGATAGTTGAGGGTCAGAGCGACATGAACTGAGGGACAGAATGGTGCGCCACAGTACGAGTCGCAACCGCTTTGTAACATTGCCATCTAGTGGCCGAAACAAAACAACGTAAAAAGGCAGGCAACGTAGAGCCTAACGAGAGTCCTTAGTGCACATATGACAAAATGAACCATACTTAGTAATTTTTCTGCACGACCGATCCATTTTATAGGCTAGAAATAACTTCTGTTTTTGAATAAAATTGTGCTTGATTGCCTAATTTCTGCTTTTGAAAGAGCACCCACTGATGACGTGAAGCCTAACCTTAATGGCAGATTTATGGGCATTATAGTCAGCTGAAAGAAGCATGAAGAGGCCTCTTTTCCCCCACAGCATGGATTACCCCCAGTGTAGGTGCTTAAAGGGACTGAGAAAGTCAAGAAGGGGGTCTCATTATTTTGAGTGGGTAACAGGTGCTGTGTCTCCAAGCAAGGTACTGAACAAAACCATGCTAAAGGGGACTGGAGTTTATGACTCTGTTCGAAATAGCCTACTACATACGGCATACTGCACTCAGTATATACTGGATATTGCATACTGGTCCTTGCAGTAGTATGCAGTACAGTTTCCAGTATGCGACAAAAGCAAAGCATACTACGGGGTGTTGCATGATGGGATGCAGTACACCACGAAGATAGCTCTGTTCGCGTACTGTAATATTTTGCGGAAGTAGTATGTCATCCGGGGATGTTTTGCGTACTGGAAAAATTATTTTTATTCGCATACTGCATACGGCATACTGATTTGGGGCCCAAGCAGTACGCGAGTAGTATGTAGTAGGCTATTTCGAACACAGTGAATGTCTAGCTATGTGCTTGGATACTTCTATACTTGGATACTTCTGTACTTATACATAGAGGTATGTGAGAAAAGAACTCTTGCAAGACAGCAGATAGTAGATCTGGGCTCATCTGTGCAGGTCAAGCCTTTCCTCTGCAGCAGGTTCTCTTATAAAAGCTCAACAGTGGGAGGGTGACACCCATAAAATAGGTCAGACCGCAGAAATGAGGCCTTAGCACAGTATGGGATTGGTTGCATGGGACACGAGAGACCTCCGCTGCAATGAATAATGCAGAAGCAGCTGTGTACGCGGGATCCTGTTGAGAGGTTTCACACACCACACCCGCCTCAGTGCACACCTGAGTGTTGGGCTACACTACTCCTCTCTCTCTCGCCACATGGGGTAGTTTCCAGTGGACACATATCATCAATCAGCAGTCTGCTGAGCTCCTGGAATACTCTCCATATCACTTCATTAAGCAGGACGTGCTCTTTTTCTACTGTTGAGAGTGGATAGTTGAGTCGCCATTTCCAGCTCATGAATCAGGCCTAGTACTCACCACTGCATTTGTGAAAGACTTTGGATATACAGCTTGTGTTCAGAGTTCTAGGGTTGATGGAATGATTGATCTTGGCAGAACAGGTGAAATGTCAGCACATTAACAGTGTTAGTTTTCCATTTGAAGTCTCTCTTGTTTCTTTGACCATTACTTGGAAATTGCAACACCGTCTTTGTTTTTTAAAACATTTTTGATTTTTGAACATTTTATGAAACATTCATTTCTTGTTATATATGTGTCCGCCTGTGTTTTAGATGCAATTTCATCTTTGCTCTCTCAAAATCGCAACTCCATCAACTCTATTCCTATACCGGAAAAATAACAAAAGTAATCCTGTGATTGTTGTGAATGTCGTTCTCAGCAGCTGCTGTTAAAAGAAACATTCCCCACGGAGGAGCCACTGAGCCCTGGGTCGTCCATCGCGTTCAGACGTAGCTGGGCTCGTATTTCCTCCAAAACAGATTATCACCGCCGTAATGTTACTGTGCGCTGCGAGGAATTATTGACATTGCCATTGGGGAGATTTTTTTTACTTGATGTGGCAGCTTTGAACAAAAAATGGTTTCGAATCAAAGAGAAATGTCTTGTTATCTTTGAAACAGGGTCTGAGGTATCTGTTGTCGAACTGTCGGTGAGTGACCGTTTATTAAAACTTGGTTTGATGTGCAATGCTAGCTAGCTGTTAGCTGCCTTGCTGTGCTAGGCTCCGTTGCCATGTCTCCATGCCTGCTAGCAACCCAGATATCGGCAGCTTAGCTACTTGGATACCAAAGGCACAGTTCGCTAACTTAGCCACCAGCTAATCTGTATGCCACCTAACCAGCTAGGCGGTTAGCTAGAACAAGCTATTTCGCATACTCTGCAAGCTTGTGTCCATGAAGTTGGAGACCAACTCGCGTTTCGTTGTCGTGCAGGCACTGTAAATAACTTTTTTATTTCATACAAAGTTAGCCAGCTCGCTTGTTAGGTAAGTTCATCTTGTGAGAGGAGCTGCCTAACTTAGCTAGCTAACTAGCTTGCAACCTATCCTGTGTTGTTTTTCTTTCTAGTGTGGGAAATATCTAACGTTACATATCTAGCTAAGCGACGTCTTGAGTACCTCTTAGCAAAGGACTAAGGCTCCTTCAGACAAGGTCACTGTATTTTGTCATTTTTAAATTTTAGAAGAATTTTAGTATTGTGGTTTATCAAGTTAACCAGCTCGGGAAAACGCTTAAGACACTCGGTGTTGGACCACCACTCGAAATTACTCATGTGTCCTCAACGTTCAAGACTTGGATTTTGTGTCGGGACTGAAAAATTAAAGTCGAAATGACTTATAGACAGACGTAATTATATGTTTATTCCAAAGTGTAAACCAGTCAGCGCGGCTCGTTTTGGGGCTCTTCTCTCTATGATGGCAGTGCTTACCAGATGTACTATTGTAGCTTTGTGGTTTACCACACAGCGATGTGGTAAACCTGAGCCTGAAATAATTTGGAATTTGCTAGCTAGCAGACTAAGGTACACAGAAGCTTTGACTTGATTTCATTTGTCTTGGAAATGAGTCTCATTATTTATAATAGGTGATCTATGTTATTGGTTGTTCCACCGAGGCAATAAATTAAGATTATCTCAAAGGAAACTTTGTTTAATTAACCTAATGTTGGAAGCTGGTAGAAATTTCAGAGCACTGCTCTACTGCTGTGTTCATTATTACTGGAGCATTAGAGAAAATAGATTGCATTTGTAAACATGACATGATAAAGAAGAGCAGATTTTAGTTTAGCAGTGTCCTGACCCTGGATATAACGCAAGTTCTCTGAATCTGGGCCTTTGTCTCTGTTCTCTGCTGTGCAGCTTGGTGCAGAAGCCCAGTCGTCCTCCACGCATGGTGACTCACTGTTCCCTCAGGCTTCGTTCTAAGAGAAAGGAGGTCACAGCAGAGGTGCAGTCAAGAATCCCACCGTCCAGGAAGAGGGGAGGCAGCCGGACGGATGGCCACACCCTTCGTGCCAGTGCCTGTGCCGATGGATAGGCCCCTGTCGGGGGCTTCTAGTCCCAGGCGGCCCCAGAGGGCCTCCAGTCTGGGCAGCATGTCCAGCAGCTCTGAGTCCTCCTCCACTAAGGGCGGCATGAAGGAGAGCAGTTTAGGCAGATATGCGAACGGCAGCGGGGCATCGGGCTCCGACAGGAGCTGCTTCTCTCCTCCGTGCCAGAGCCCCACGGCTCGGGCCAGGGTGAACGGCCTGGGCCCTACAGTGGAGTACTCCAGCTGCCTGCGGCCAGACACACCGCCCCAGACACACGACTGGGAGGAGAGGCCCATTACCCCAACTGTGCTGGGCTACGAGGTCATGGAAGAGAGGGCAAAGTTCACGGTGAGAAAAGCTTCTAATCTTTTAGACATGTTCCAAAATAAGCCAGTCCTTGGAACTGTTAAGGGAATGTATTTAGATGGTGCTGTTCTCTAATGTTCCCTAATCATCAAAAAAGCTCGGGGTAGATTTTTTTAATTGGTTTAATGTGTTCTTACCTAATTCATCCTACTTCTGTGACCTCATGATGGCTTAGTCAGTGTTTACAGTTTTTGGAAGTGCGTGCGTGCGTGCGTGTGTGCGTGCGTGCGTGCGTGCGAGCATGCGCATATGTGTGTGCACATACCAGTCCTATTAGTCTCTATTACAGCTCAGCTCAGTCTGATAGTTTCCTTTTTTCTAAATATTCTGTTTCACTGTGTCGTTTTCAGTTCAATTATTGGGTTACAACTGGAGATGCAGAGTTGACAGTCATGAGGGCCCAGTGTGGGGTCACTTAAGGCAACATTTGCTCTTTGTGCTTGTCACTAATCTGATCCTCTCTTGTGTTGTCATTGGATTATTTACTGTATTCGTTGTGGTCTTGCCAATAAAACAATAACATGCCTCCAGTACCATAATGTGTTTGAACATAAGACTTCACAGGCAACTGAAGGCAGGACAGCTGAAAAGTGATGTTAGCACTGAGGACGGTTTCCTGAGTCAGCCATGAGTCAGAACAGTTATTCTTTCCATTCCAGCTGCAGGCTGATGTCAGCATGTTGTTGTTCAGACTTGTTCTGTCACTTGCTCTGTCAGCCAGAGGACAGTAGTGACTTTGTAGCATATAGCCATGCATTCTGTAAGGTGGGGAGGGTGCTGCGTTTATACGGTGCATCTGGGTTGTAAAGTTGCATCCTGCACTCCTGGATTCAGGCTGGGTGCACATGCTGATCAGCGGACGCGTGGGTCTCCATGCGCATCACACCACAAACCGATGTTGTGGCAAGACGCCTTTGCACTAAAGCAGGTGCTCCTGAGCAAAAGCCCCGAATGTGTTAAGCAAGGCTGCCTGTGTAGGGGAAGACTGAAGAACATCAAGGAGGGTTGTGGACATTTACGTGGTGAAAGGATCTGGCTCATTCAGCCTCTGTCATGGGCCACCGGACTCTGTTTGCAGCGATACAGATGTTGCCATTCTGAATGCCAGAAACTGAATCTTAGTAATGACATTTGAAATAGTCTTGTAAAACGACACAGCCACAAAAACAGTTGGAAAAATGCCACATGCTAAGTTATGTTATGTGAGCTATGAATAAGTAATTTAATTTATTCACAAAATTATGCACTAAATAGTACTACCAAATAGCATTTTCTCATTTGCATAATGCTTCTTTCTTTCATTCATTATTAGTAATGTCTCCATAGTGGCACTGGGATCACATCTCTCAGGAGGGGCAGAGTCTGCTGGTGCTAGGGAATGATTGGCTGCAGCTGGGTTCTTTCTGTTGCAGAAGGCAGCACTGCCTCACCTGACGTCCAGCTGTTTGTTCTTGTATGCTACACCCCATTTGCACACTGACAAACACACAGCACACACACAGCACTGCAGTGTCCTACCTGCCTACTTTCCTCTCACGCTTGCATTCCTGTATTAGATCAAAGTTGATTTGATATGATTTTTATTCCCATCCTGTCGGCTTATTGATCCTGCCGGTTCTTTTTCCGGCTTTGCTGTTGACTCTTCGCATGTTTTAGGAGGTTTCACAGAAATCAGAGCTTTTCTAATTTGTTCCAGCTTGCCCTAGTGGTCACCAGACACAGGGTTATGAGAGCACCTTCGTTTGGTAGGAGATCAGAGATCTCAGCATTGTAATGAATGTTCATAAAGGATGTGTGGTTACAGGTTTATAAGATCCTGGTGAAGAAGACTCAGGAGGAGACCTGGGTGGTGTTCCGCCGCTATACAGACTTCTCCAGACTCAACGAGAAGGTCAGTGCCTGCGCAACATCTCATCCCACAGAGCTGCAGGCATGATCAGTGGGGGTTTGATGTTGTAACTACACCACAGTCACTACCATCCGAGGAGTGATTGTTATTCCGATTTCTTAACCCCCCCCCCCCCCCCTTCGGAACAGCTTATTTCCTCTATTTTAATGAAAGCGTTCTTTCATCCTTTGAATCAAAGCCAAATGAGAGAGGAAGAGAGTTTTTGTGCAGAGAAAGAAGTGGTGTAACTGTCAGAAGAATAACGCAGCGCTTCACAATGCCTGATGTGTGTGTGTGTGTGTGTCTGTTTTATAGTAGGGCTGCATGTGTGTGATTTATGTGTTCATGCAGCTTGTCTTAATCAGGCTGTAATAAAACATCTTTGTGTGGATTCAGAGTGCATTTTGGAATGCATATCATGCAGGAGTCGTGCACGTGTGCTTTCTGTGTGCATTGAAAGTTCACTTAATATGCACACGTGTGTACATGGGGGCAGGGAATGCCCTTTTCCCAGTCCTTTGCTGCATGGCTCTGTTCCTGTGGGCCTGTATTAGTCCTGTTAAGCAGTCTACCTGCAGGAGGGCATCTGTGCAGACCGTCACACACCACACGTAGAACCCAAACCACTTTTAACAGCCCAAACGGCCAGCGAAGCACTTCATTTCTTATGCTTAGTGAAGCGGTGAAGGTAAATGCCGCCTCTTGCAAACTCGCGTTGTCACAGTGCTTATTACCACGGTCTGCCGTAATAACTTTGTAGAAGTGAGGATTAAAGTTTGTACACTCTTGTTATTACTGAATTGCAGAATAGTTCACATGCAGAAGTGCATTTCTGGAACGGGAGTATTTGGATGTGCGTGTGACGCGTACATCACTGGAGCAGACCAAGCAGACCAAGCATGACTGTAACCGTTAGCAGTGTGTTCCTGCTCCTGACCCGGGAGTTAGCCTGCTGTGTGTTCAGCCCTTCTCCCACACACACACATACACACAAGGCCAGAATGAGCGCTTCCGGAATACGGTAGAGCAGCTGGAGGTGCCCTGCTGTATTTCTTCAGATGGCATGAAGGAGAGGGAGGGATGATCAGTGCCCGAGGGCGAAAGCGTGTCCTGCTCCCTGAGAGGAGCCTGCAGTGAGCCCGCGTGAGCCCACGTGAGCCTGAGTGAGCGGCGTCTCTGCAGGGCCAGTGCTGCTCTGATTACACTCACTCACGCCACAGCCGGCTCAGCTGGTTCTACATCCTGCTAATGTTACAGCACCCGCACCCGGGTGGGGCTGTATATATTGTCACAAGATTTTAACATTCATGCAGTCAAGACATTTTGTTTTCCGACATTCCCATTAATACCGAACTGCATTGCATCATATATCCTTTTAGTTGCCCTGAAAGGTTAGTTATGTGCAAGCCTTTTTAGCCCAGGGAAATGCTTGTCCAAATTATAGGCTGGCCACTAAATGTAATGAACAACAGTTATTGTAATGTTCCCTGAATATATTGTGATTTATTGTTTACTTAACAGCCACGTATTAAACATGGACGTGTGTTTGTTTGTTTGTTTTTTTTTTCTCTAGTTGAAGGAAATGTTTCCAGGGTTCCGGCTCTCTCTCCCACCCAAGCGCTGGTTTAAGGATAACTACAACACAGACTTCCTGGAGGACAGGCAGCTCGGTCTGCAGGCCTTTCTACAGAACCTGGTGGCCCATAAAGACATTGCCAACTGGTGAGCACATGTGCCGGGCTCGGGGAGAACCACCCTGACCCCGTGCCACCCAGACGAGCCACTCAAACATCTTCATCCTGCCAGACAGAAAAAAAGCACTTTTAGGTTAATGGCTGCATTTATCACATGTGCATTTATTGGATGCATTTATAACATGTGCATTTATTGGATGCATTAATCACATGTGGCATTCAGTATCTCAGCAGGACTACAGCATAAGGGATGTTTATCAGGCACCAGATGCCCAGGGTGTGCATATACATGAACACACACACACAAACTTATAGATGCACACACACACACACACACACACACACGCTGGAAGCTCTGAAGCTCCGTATGCTGAGGGAACCAATATGGCTCATTGTTTTGGGGTGGTAGGTGGCAGACTTCACTAAATTATGGAGACCTGTCATAAAAAGATATTGTGATATGTTAAGCTTTATATGTGTTTTTGTGTGTGTAGTGTTGCAGTGCGAGAGTTCCTTTGTCTAGACGATCCACCAGGACCTTTTGATAGTCTGGAGGAAAGTCGGGTAAGAAATCACCCAGTGGGCCGCCCAAACACAGGATTCCCTATGGAATTCTCTGTGTTTGGCTGAGCGTGAGGCAGAGCGTTGGGCAGAGCCCATTAGCACGACTGGCAGTCAGTAGCGGAGCGAGCTGTCAGCTGTCTGCTTTTCTATGTCTGTCTGTCTTTTTGTTCATTTGTCCCTTTCTCTGTCTCTCCTTTGTGTGTGCCTCTCACTCTCTTTGCGTACTCTGTATTTTGTGCATTTTGTCTCTCTCTCACTGTCTCTGTCCCACCCCTGGACTGTACTAGGCATTCTGTGAGACCCTCGAGGAGGGGAACTACCGTCTCCAGAAGGAGCTCTTGGAGAAGCAGAGAGAGCTCAGTTCCTTGAAGAAGAACCTGGAGGAGAAGGAGCTCTACATTCACCTGCTGGAGAAGAGACTCAGGTGCGTGTTCCCCTCACCACTACTCTGGTGTAGGACCTGTGGGATTCTCTTCCCACCGCATTACAAGCTGTTGACCGTTCTGAACAGAGGTTAACCTTTTGTTGTGTGTATGTGTGTGTGTGTGTGTGTTCCTGCGCGTGTGTGGTTTCAGTGGTGAGGCTCTGACTCCAGAGAGCCCGTGCAGACTGTCTGCTCAGGGCAGTGAGAGCAGCGTGGATGTAGATGGGGCGGTAGAGTCCTCCACTGCAGAGGCAGACCAGGAAATGCCAGAGGAGGGCAGGTATGACACACGCACATATTAACGCCACACCTAGAGCTGTAATTTTTCACACATTCATTTCCCCAGTCCTAAAGCTAGCACACTGTTGGTCTTGTAGACCTGGTGCAGAGCTTTGGTCTGTTTCTAGATGGCCTCTGTTCACCGTGGCCACACTGTACACCCTAACCATCCTGGGATCTACACAGTGCCCTTGCAACCTCTGCCCAACTACACTCCCCAGCATCAACACACATTAGGTTAAAAGCTTTATTGAAGCACACACACGCTCTTGCTGGTCTAATTCAATTTAGCTAATGCTTGTGGGTTTATGTCTTTAGAGTATTATTGAACCAGTGGTAATAAGTTAGGCATGTTATGTGCTGCAATGACAAAATCTCAGCATGATGTTAAACTCTATATTCATTGTCCATCTATCATCTTCGAATCTAAAAGGCAGGTTGCTATAAACAGACCGAAAACTGTGGTCTTTGAGACAGGACTGAGTCGTCATCCTAATACATGGGCTTTATTGATCTGGGATCGTTTGCTTTGGCTTGTCTCCATTTTATGGAACTCTATATCTTGACTGATTGTTCTCCCGTCCTGAACCTGACTCCATGTGAAAGCATTTTTGCGGCTGGCATGGGAAGTGGGGGGTTATATTGAGTTGGTCTCCATTTAGTCCTCCCTGCTCTTTTCTTGGGAGTCGGGTCTGCATTTTCCCACAGAACCTGACCACTCAGAAGACATTGTTCCTTTTCTTTTAGTAAATCTAATCCCCACTGAGGCAGAATAAGACTTTTTGTTTTGAGGCACGCCTTCCCCAGCTGGACTGACTTTATAACACTAAGACTTTTTTCACGGATGCTGCGACTGATTGTGCCAGTCCTTATTTGAACTGCCCGTTAGGCTAATGCTGAGATGAGATGCTGCCTGTGATGTGTCCAACCCTCCTGTGTTTGCCTTCCTTCAGCAGCGCAGAGCCGGTCTGACACGTAAGCCAGTAGTGCAAGGTACTGCAATGTTATGTTCCCCTCGTGTCCTTCCCACTCCTGTACAGATCTGTGTACTGTCCTGTCCTATCCAGCAATGTGGTGTCTGGTGTCTGAACTGCTCCCAGCAATACATTCCCTGAGATCTTTCAGTGTTGCATTAGCCTGCTTTGAAGACCCCAGTAGCCGTCGGCCAGCTTGTCTACTGCTCTCTCCATCTCTCTCTCCTGCCCTGCCTGCCTCCTTTAATGTCTGTGAGGTTGCCTTCAGTGTGTCATTTTGACATTAAGGAGACTAGTCTCTGTGGTTTCCTTCTAATGTATGCTCATCTATCCAGAGGCTCTCCTAACACAAGGTGTATGCCATGTCCAGACTGTCTTGTGCCCTGCAGAATGAACTGCAGAGTTAGCAGGACCCTGTGTTGTCTGTGTGCGTGAGATCATGTGCTTCTCTTTCTCTCTCTCTCTCTCTCTCTCTCTCTCTCTCTCTCTCTCTCTCTCTCTCTCACAGCAGCTATGAGCAGCAGGCTTCCCGGGGCTCCTCTGTGTGCTGGTGTGGGCCGAATATTAGCAGCTCCCCGCCGGTCATCCAGGTCACTCAACTGGAACAGTGAATGCCAACCAGCCCTGCGTCATCTCCTCCCTCCCTGTCTTTCTGTCACTCTGTCTCTCACACTCTATCTGTCCTCCCTGTCTCTCTCTCTCTCTCTCTCTCTCTCTCTCTGTGCTCTCCCTGTCTCTCTATCACTCTGTCTCTCACACTCTTATCTGTCCTCCCTGTCTCTCTCTCACGTCTTTCTCTCGCTCTCTCCCATCCTTGCACTCTCCACCCCGCTGCAGTCAGATACCTGTCTCTCCCACATTCATCTGATGACCTGTGCGTGAGAAGCTGGTGCGCCTGTCCACAGCCAGCCTCAGAGAGCATGTGATGGAGAGAGAGATGGAGGTATGCTCAGCCATAAGGCTCGTGGAGGGAAGCTGAGTGACCTGTGCTGAGGGGCCGGAACACCTCAGCACGCTGTGGATGATCCGGCCGCTGCGGCCTTTTGCTCACTGAGACATTCACTGCGCTGCCTGCTCTGGGACTGACAGGCTGATGACATTTCAAACCTGCATTGACCAGGTACCTGGAAACGCCTGCGATGGACGTCCAGCCAAAGAGGGGTCTTCAACAAAACAATAGAGAGCTAAACTCATTCTCTATAAACCAGAATCACATGGTCATGTAATTTCAACTGTCTGACAATCCAGAGACAGAGAGTGTTGCTCTTCTTCCATCGGAGGTCTTATGAGTCGAAAAATAATCTGCAGCAGAGCAGTGCCCCCTTGTGGCTAATCCAGCTACTACAGTCACCAACTCAGGAAGGCCAGCATGAGAACTGTTCTCCCAGTGCTGCTGTCATGTTATCAGGGCTGTGATCTTACCAACTGAGGTGTACACCTCCACTGGGAGATGTATTGCCAACAGGTGAATCTCTGGTACAAGGCTTTCATCTCTAAGTTGTGCTTTTAGTGTAATCATGTTGCTATGCACCACCACGGTTTAATGTCCAACTGGAAGACAAGTGATGCGTTTAATTGCCCTGGGGGCTTTACCCTTTTCGTTCTCATTTCACTCATTGTCCTGAATCTCAGACGTGTCTGTTTCAGTTGTCATGATTTTGATGCCACACACACTTCTTGCACTGGAGCCATTCTGATGCTCCACACACTAAGCAGACTTTAACTTAATCATACCTGTGGAATAGAATCCGTTTTGAACATGGTGATGTTGACATGCAGCACATCGGACCTCTGGCTTAAGGAACAATCTGCAGGATCAGACATCCGTGCTAACCACACCCTCCTTACATTTTGTCATCCTGTATTCACAGTATATATTTCATAGGGGTCTTCTTGCATATTTCATATGGTTCCTATGTATTTGGTCAAGTGCTTAAACTTTTTAGCAGTTTATCCAAATATATAGTGCAATTCTGAGATCTGTTGTAGAGGGAGATCAGAGTGATCCTCAAACATGGTGATCTTTGTGGCTTTTGGGAGAGATCTACTCCCTATGCGTAACTCACAAATGTTCATCAAAGAAGGGGCGTGGTTTTAATAAATGTGCTGTTCATGGTCTTAGGGATCAGTCTCCAGCACTGACAAGGTAGATGCATGTCGGAGCAGCAAATTTGAACTGAACAACTCGAGCCAACCACGAACCCTGTGATGTTACTGTGCCATTCTATGAACCAGTACAGAGGTAGGTAGGTGTAGCCAACAGCAATAGGATGACGAGTGTGTTTGGGACTTTGAAAAAAAGCTACATTTGAGCTCAGTAGTAACAAAAACTACAAAATAGACAAGCTATGATTATAAAGAAAACAATAGTGGGTCACACGTGTAATGAACGCTAGCTCTTCCTATAGTGGCACTGTCACATTTAGAATATCACTAACATTTTAGAATATCTATCAAAGCTATATTTGGCAGAGGTGATGTATGCGCCTGTCGTGAGGCGTAGGCAAGAAACGGCTGAGTCACTGTTCATAAGTCACCCCAGTAGATCACATTGCACTTTAATGTCCTGAGGGATTCTGGGTTTGTGATGCTTCTATGCTAGCAGGCTGAGCTTTATGTTTGAACACTACTTTAGCTTCATGTGAAGCACAGTGCCTTTCCCTTGCAAGTCCTACATGTACCTTCACCCTCTGTGTGCATGTCTGTGTCTGTGCGTGTGGGTCCTTCCCCATACGACCTCAGCAGCCCCGCTAACGTAGTGCCTTGCATCTTTTCCTCATATGGCCACTTAATGAAGTTGCTGGTTTTGTTTTGTTGGGGTTTTTTTTTTCCTTCTTCGTTAGTAAGGGTTGAATTCACCTTACAAAATGGCTGCTTAGATGACTGCAGGTTGCAATATGTGAAATAAGCCAGTGGCTGACCATGAGATGATCTTCATCTGTGCTGAAAGTATGAACTCTGCTAGCTGCTGACAAACAGGACAACTTGCCAGTTCATTTGTGAACTAGCAAGTGATTCATCCAGAGTTTTATTTGTTTGATATTTAAGTTTGAACTGCACAGTTAATATTTGACATGTCTGTAATATTTGCAGATGATTAAGCCAAGCAAAGAGGAAATCATGCCTTTGGTTTGATTGTTTACTTTAAAATCTCATGAAGAATCTTATGCAACTGTGTAGAAGATGCTTTTGAAAGGTGTCAATTGTTTTCCTTTTGTGTCTTGTCATATTGCCATAGACCTGTGGTTTTTTTTTTCCTCTGTTGTTTCTCAACAATGGCTTTCATGGAAATCTAACACTAGGATTGGGAATGAGGTTTTCAATTTACATATTTTCAGATCATCAGAATTATGCAAATACATTTATATTCACATTATAATGAGTTGTATTATCTTATAAGAGATAATAAATGTTTTCAGTGGAAGAATTTTTCACTTAATTATGAGGTGGAGTGGGTTTATTTGAAGCAATGACACTTACGGCTTTTATCGCTTTCTTGCCTTGCAGAAATATTTTCCTCCGCTAGATGGCAGGAATTACATTCGTCGTAGCACCAACAGGTTCCCTGACGCTAACAGTAGAATATCTGCTTGTTATTTTGGTATGTACTTGCAGTGTTAATGATAATATACAAAGTGCTGAGGGAGTGGGACAAACTGTAAAATATGTTGGTGCACAGTTTTCAATAAGATCAACTGGTCACAACCTAGAACTCTTGTCTATTAAATTACAACTATGCATTTAAGTTTTTCAGCTTCTATGCAGTTGGGTGAGGAGTGGCCTTCCTATGCCCATCCTGATCGAAGACTGTGACTGCTTTTACACATTCCTGCTCACATCATCTGACTTGCGAGTCTTGTACTTTCTGACGGCATTAGGGGGCGCAAAGTGCCAGCACTGGGTGAGCACTTTGAAAAAAAGCAGGTGACTTCACAGCTGGCTGTGCTGGAAGGCATGTCAGAATGAATCTGTAATAAGCCTGCAAGCTGTTTGCGGGAGTGAAGGGACATCGGGCTGCTTGCCAAGGCAGACGTGGGCCTGGACTCAGCTACAGGTCCACCAGGGATCTTTAACGCTCCTCGGTGTCACGGTGAGGGAGGCTCCCCCTACCGGTCGCCTACGGTACAGCGGCAGTTGTCCTGTTGTTGTTGCGTTGTGTGCTTCCCTCAGGTGGGTGGGGCTTATTAGCTCCCTCACCTGATGGTAGTTTGTTTGTCTATATATGCCTTGTCTGTGTACCAGTTGACTGCTGGTTATTGTATCCTTAATTTGGATCAGTGCACGGGATTTTGGTTAGCGCACTTTATTTATTAAACCCCTCTTTTCCTCTGAGACTTGGCGTGATTGCTTCCTTTTAGTTTGCACACCCTGCCCGTCACAGAATAACCAGCCACCTTTCGGAAGCCGCCAGTCTCCTTTACTTTCTCCTTCGTTTGTGGTCATGTCTCGTGGTAAGTGTTTGTCTACGTGAGATTCCGTTGTTTGAATGTATGTGGAGGAGAGCTGGGTTGCAAACCGCTCGTCCCGTCGTGCCTACGTGCTTGTTTGTTTGTGTGTTTGTATAGCACGTTGTGTGGCACGGCGGTGACTGAAGCGAGAGACCCGATAGCGCTCTCCTCCAAGGGGGCGGCGCCTTCTCGCTAAAAGTGCTCGCCCGCAGTCTGTGTTTGTGCAGGTGCATGTGTGAGATGTGTGTGATGCGTGTGTGAGACTGCGGGCTTGAGCTAGTGAGTGAAAGGGGCGTCTGCCGTTTGTCTTGCGTGCTGGGTCGTGTCTTTGTGTGTATGTTTATGGTAAATGTAATTCCCCGTGTGCTCCCTCCCCTTTTGTTTGTTTAAATGGTGTTTTGGGGGGGGAGGGGAGCAATGGAGGGTCCTGTGCTATCCATTAGGGCACAGAAGTGCGCAGCTCCGGAAGGAGGCCCGCCGGTGAGAAGGGTAAGTGCGCGTGAGTGTTCTGTGCCACAACCGTTGTCCTCTATATGAGGAGTGGCACAGACGGCGCAGCTCCTGAGGGAGGCCCGCCGGGTGAAAGGGTAAGTGCGCGTGGCGTTTGTGTTGTCTGCGTGTATGTGTTGTGTGCAGGTTCCACCTACAGGATGGCAGTGGAGCTCCTGGACCTTGTGGGATCTCCCAAGTAGGCAGGAGCCCCTGATGTTATGGGGTGACCGGAGCCCTGGTCGTAACTAGCCCCTCTGGAAGGGTAAGGGCCCCCCGTACGTGTGGGAACTATAAGGCTCTGGTCTTAAGAGCTCCTGCCCACAGCAGGAGCCCCCTTATGTTGTAGGGTGACCGGAGCCTTGGTCATGAGTGGCCTCCCTGAAGGGAAAAAAAAGGGGTTTCCCAGATGTGTGGGTGACTAGAGGGCTCCGGACTGAAGAGCTCCTGCTGAAGATAGAGGTCCCCCCCCTCGTGCTCGGGGTGGCTAGGAGGTTGGTCCTGGGGTGTGACCGGTCACCAGTGGGGAAGGAGTGCTTCCCCCCTGGAACCTCCGGCAGGGTGGAGGAGTCCACTCTGCTATGCACCTCCCCATGAGGGGCGGTCTCCCCCGACCGGTTAGGGTTGCCCAGGCCACACCCTGGGGTGTAGCCGGCCACCAGTGGGGAAGGAGTGCTTCCCCCCTGGAACCTCCGGCAGGGTGGAGGAGTCCACCCTGCTATGCACCTCCCCATGAGGGGCGGTCTCCCCGGCCGGTTAGGGTTGCCCAGGGTGACTCCAGGCCCTGTGCAGGGGTTTTCCCCGAGCCGAGAGGTAGGTCCAGGAGGCGTTCAACTATATGGTAGGTAGGTAGCCTGCACACACGCCCCCCTAGTGTTTGTGTTTGTCCTAGCGTGCTTGTGAATTGTTGTATGTAATTCCCGTACGCTCCTCCTCCAAGGGGGCGTTTGGGGGAGGGGCTATGGAGGGTCCCGTGCCACGGCCTGTGGCACGGAGGGCGCAGCTCCTATGGGAGGCCCTAGTCAGGGTAAGTCTTGGCGTCTGTGTTGTGTCTGTGTGTGTGTGTGTGCTATGTACTGTGTGCAGGTTCCTCCCACGGTTGACAGTGGAGTCCCTGGACCATGTGGGACCTCCAAAGTAGGCAGGAGCCCCCTTATGTGATGGGGTGACCGAGCCCTGGTCGTAAGTAGCCTCCCTGGAGGGAAGGGCTCCCCGTGTGTGGGTGACCAGAGGGCTCCGGCCTGAAGAGCTCCTGCTGAAGATAGAGGTCCCCCCCTCGTGCTCGGGAGGACGAGAAGGTTCGCCCTGGGGGAGTAGTCGGCCCACAATGGGGAAGGAGTACTTCCCCCTGGAACCTCCGGCAGAGTGGAGGAGTCCGCCCTGCTATGAACCTCCCCAGGAGGGGCGGTCTCCCCGGCCGTTCTAGGGATGCCCAGGGGAACTCTCGGCCCCATATAGGGGTTTTCCCCGAGCCGAGAGGTTGGTCCAGGAGACGTTCAACTATGTAGTAGGGAGGTAACCTGCACACACGCACACTTTGTGGGGCCCTTTGGGGCGTGAGGGCTCTGTGACCGACTGGGGCGTGGTTTTGTCTTGTTGACGGCCCAGTCGGTCCAGGGTCCCGCCCCAGGGAGGCGGGGAGCTAAATTGTGTTCTATGTTTTATGTTTCAGCTCGGGACCGCAGGAGGCGTTTCCCTGCCTTGTCCCCGCCTTCCTGCCCCTTCGGCTGGCGTCTTGTGTTCTGCCGCTGTGAACCGCACATCGGGCCGTAGTGCGGCTTGGTGGGGGGATCTGTCACGGTGAGGGAGGCTCCCCCCACCGGTCGCCTACGGTACAGCGGCAGTTGTCCTGTTGTTGTTGCGTTGTGTGCTTCCCTCAGGTGGGTGGGGCTTATTAGCTCCCTCACCTGATGGTAGTTTGTTTGTCTATATATGCCTTGTCTGTGTACCAGTTGACTGCTGGTTATTGTATCCTTAATTTGGATCAGTGCACGGGATTTTGGTTAGCGCACTTTATTTATTAAACCCCTCTTTTCCTCTGAGACTTGGCGTGATTGCTTCCTTTTAGTTTGCACACCCTGCCCGTCACACTCGGGGTCACTCAGCCAGATGTAAAGCCCACTCTGAAAACCTCATGCTGTAAATACTTCATCAACCACAGTGAAACAACACCAACAACTCTGTGCTACATGTTGTACTACATCATTCCTAAGCAATACTGAAAACGGAGTACTAAAGTGGTTAGTCTCAACAGCATAGTAAAGTACAGCATTAAAACAGTCATGCCTCACCTTAACTCAATAATTTAGTATACGCAAAACTCTTACAGAGGAAGTCATTTCAGTTTAAAATGAGAAATGTTTGTCTTTCAGATATATTCTTTAGGTAATCTGTGGTCTGTTTTCAAGATCTGTGTAATAAATGGTTAAGCAATAGTCTCCATCAAACTGCAGTTTCAAAACCATCTTGACATGTATGAACTCCTAAAACTGCCCATATTATCCTCCAGTGCTCAACTGAGTCAACCAATATTCAGATGGTTTACTTATTAGATTTCTTTTAGCCGCTGCATCCTTCGTGAACCGTGAGCAAGCAAGCTATGGTTAACCTGTATTAGAAAAGCAGAAGTACTATGTAAAATAGGCCCTTGTGGACACTTACCACACACCCCTGTTGTTGACTGACTCGTTGGAGAAAACCAACTAAAGACCAGAATTATCTGGGAAGGAATGACCAAATGGGCCTGTGCCTGTGACATATGTTGTGGAGAGAGAGAAAAAGCGCACTGCCCTTAAAATTACAATTTTTACATTTCTCAGCATAACCCTAACCGTCTTTACACTATTTCCTTTTTAGTGCATTTCTTCCTCTTCTTCTTCTTCTTCTTGATATAATGCCATTCTAATTGAATATGGCATGTCATCAGTGCTGAAACCTTGATTTGTCCTCTCATTCTACTTGTACTACTACCTCTCAAAAGATCTTTTTCACTACAGAATGTTCAGCAGACCTCTGTTGTACATTCCTATGCTGTCCATGTGTTGCCCTCAGACACGTGAAAAGAGTTTAGTGTAGCCACCATTTTTTCCAACAGATCTCTGGAATCAGGGCAAATCACAGACCTTGTTTGGTAGAAGGGGTGTTGTGCAGTGTCATTTAATCTTTGTCAGCAACACAGCAAGTGCTCTCACAAGTGCCTCATGTTGAGTAGTTTTCAGTATCAGAGAAGTTATTGACAGACTTATTTTTACTATTGTGGTGAGACCGTGTTGAGGCTGTGTGTATTTGTGTGTGTGTGTGGCACCCACATGGCACCCCGCTGTTCCAGAGTGACAGAGAGCTGTATCCCTCACTTACGTTGCTGTGACCCCTGTTCTTTCTGCCTCTGCCAACTCTTCAACACCATCTGCTACTGCTGGAGGCTGGGTTACCACTGCCAGCAAAAGACCTAAACACACACCTACACATGCACACTTGTTTACACACATATACAAGCCAAACAGGTAAAGCAGCTGTCATTGTTGCCGAATAAACAGACATGGAGACTCTGTGTAGGCTTTCGGGTAAAGGTAACCTTGCATTTCAGAAGATCTTGGACATACTGTAGGCTACTGTCTGCACTGATAAGAGTAACATTACTAACATTATGTATATAATCCACTTTCATTAATTAAAATACATTTTACAAAACGGTGTAAAAATAAAAAAGGTTAAACATTTGAACGAATGAACCAAATTGATATATAAGTTTAATAAAATAAAATAAAAATTGTATGATACTGAAATTGTAATATTGTAATAAAATTATATTAATATTCACCTGTTTACTACTTTTCAGCTTCCCACTATTTCTGATGTATCTAATCTTATCCACAAATCTAAACCTTCTACTTCTCGACTTTAACCCTCTTCCAACACCTCTGGTTAAAGCATGTTTACCCTTTATACTGCCTTTGATAACTGCCATTATTTACTCCTCCGTTACCTCTGAATGTGTCCCTCTGTCATTAAAGTCTGCTGCAGTCACCCGTTTTAAAGAAACCCGGTCTAGATCCTAATAACTTCAATAATCTTCGTTATTCGTTACCTATTTCTAATCTGATTTTCTCTCTAAAATTCTAAAAGACAGTTGCTTCTCTGGTTCATTCCCACTTTGACAATAACCATCTCTATGAGCAGTTTCAATCTGGTTTTTGCCCCTATAATAGTACAGAAACAGCTCTTTGCAAAATAACAAATGATCTTTGACTGCAGCAGACTCAGATTTCTTATCTATACTCGTCCTCGATCTGAGTGCAGCATTTGATACCATTTCCCATTCTATTCTCCTCCATAGAATATCAGCCATTGGTTTTTTGAATACACCTCTGGATTGGTTCACCTCATATCTTTCTGACCATACTCAGTTCATTCAATTAAAGACATTTACATCCCAGCCATCTCCCCTCACGTCCGGTGTTCCTCAAGGTTCAGTCCTTGGTCCTATTCTTTTTTATGATTTACTAACTGCACAGCATTGAGCTAATAAAGCTAAGTGTTTTGATGTATATTCATCTCGGCATCCTGTCTAACCCCCTTGCCGTTACATCACCTTTGTTTGGCTGTTCCTCGTCCGATTTCAGAGGGTAGTGCTAGTGGACTCCCATGATGAGGTTTTCCTGCCAGCAGACTGTAAATTATTTAAATGTAATGTCTAAATGTTGCTTATAACTGATGTGGTGCATGTGTCTAGGCTAGTGTAGCTATATCTTCTTGCAGGTAACTAGTTCATGGAAAGTTACTGTCTATGTGTTGTGTGTGGTTTTTAGTTATCCCGTCCTCATTCTGCCCTTTAACCAGTCCCTATTCTGCCTGTTTCTGTGTGAGCCGGTAAATGAAGCAGTGTAATAAAGCAGAAATATCTTGAGTTGTCTTCAATGAAAGCGCTCACTCTTGACTTTGAATCATCCTGCTTCATCACTCTGAACACCACCCAGAGCTCAGGAATGTGTGAAATGCTTCTACAGATGTAAGTAAGACACGAGTTTCTTGCAGACTTCAGACAGATGCACGTGCCTTACACCTCTCTGCACATGGAAGTGCTACACTTTGCTAATGTTCCTAGGAGTGGAAATCAAAGTCAATCTCTTATAGTCTTTAAATATTTCATCTTTCTTGAAGAAAGCTCAAACACAACAATACCTCTACCAAGGAGACTGCATGTCCACTCCCAATCTTAACTGGAAATCTACCTACCTCACCACTGAAACCATTCTATTCAGAATGAGTACAAACGAGACATTGAGACATTGAGTGCTTAAGAATTTCGGATGTTAAATAACAGCAGCAAAATGTGAAGACATGTGGAAGGATTCTCGGCCTGCACATCACCAGCCAACTTTGTACTAGGCTGAACAGTAGACTAGACTTTGTACCAGGCTGAACAGTAGACAGTGAGACTGAAGGTTACATATGGTCAGTGGCGCTTTCAAGAAATTGAAGCATTACGTCAAATAAGATAAAACTTTATTGGTCCCAGATGTAGAATTTTGGTGTAACAGGAGTGGTATAACAACATGAATGACAATGTATTAAAATCCTATAAAAAATTGTCTAAAGATAAAATTGTGTGTATACTACAATAAGGATAGAGCACAAATATATATTATATCACAACAGTGAAAACAGTGGGATATTTATCTGGAATCACACTATGTCCCACTTGCTAAGCCAAAAAAGTTATCATTTCTTCTAATTATCCATGGAACAGAATCGAACTCTGCATGGGTTAGGGTTAGGGGTAGAGTTGTATACAGAACATGTGATTGTGTCCAGATTGTCCAGTGGTAATGGTTATAATGGTAACAATATAAGTAGCCTAATTAATTATTCCTTGAACATTTGAGTGAGAGGAAGACAGACTGCTTCCATATGCTATGCATCTGTAAACCGAGAGAGAGAGAGAGAGAGAGTGTTTTCTTTATGGTTCCTCCTGATTTCTTCTAATGGAGTATTCTATATAAAGTACACTGGAGCTCAGTTGTGCCCAGAACATGGCCATGAAGTTAAATTGAATAGGCCATTAATGAGTTAATGAGTTATTAATGAGTATAAGATTTCTCTTGCTCACTGGAGTTTAAATATGTTTTTTACAACTTTGCATAAGCAAGACACGTAGGATGTAATCTGAAATGAGTCAGAAACAACCTTCTGCAGAGCTTTTGGAAAACAATTGCCTGAGTTACTGCTTTACTTAAACGAAATGGAATATACAACTACATGTTCTTGAATAGAATACATAACGCAAAGAACACAGATCATTTTAATATAAACATGTCCCATACGTTGATCGTGTGGGTTGCTTCTAGGAGCAAGTTGAGAACTTTTGTGGCCGCGTGAAGTATAGTGGTACGGCGACCTCTGCTGGTCATAATTGTATAATTGGCTTTATGTATATTTGTTTGTGTTTCATCCACAACAAATGTACAAAATCAAACACATAGTGATGCAATCTCAATAGACAAGGATTGGCAGTAGTGTGTGGCATACTAAAGAACTCATTTGAATGTGACACACTCATAGTGAGTGTTTCTGGATTTTTGCTCAGCTACGTCTGCCATGGTCACCTGGAGATGCTATCGTTGTCACATGTAACATGTAAAAATCAACAACTCTCTCTTGCTTCCCTCATTACGGAGTTCCAAATGTCTCTGCAACACTGCAGTGAAATATGTTTCCATAACTGACCTGCTGCACACCAGCCTTCACTATGCACAACGCCAAGCCACTGTAAAGCATGCTGCTATGTTGGAGCAGTGGGGAAATGTTCTCTGGAGTGACAAAGCATGCTTGACAATTTAGCAGGCTGATGGACAAATCTGTATTTGTCAGATGCCAGGAGAAGAATGCCTTTGTCTTCTTCCAACTGCATATTAATGCCCATTGTTTTACGACCGGGAAGTTCAACAAAGTTATATAACTGCAGTGATCAGGACAGGTCAGGTTCAAGCCTCTACATGACTTTATGCACAAAATAGAAAAATTAAAATGAGAAAAATATTCGTAAGATACCTCTAGCAGTAGCCTAAGTGGCTTTTATTTAGAAAGTTATTCTCTCAGACAAATGCTCAGCATATTAAAAGCTTTAAGGAAAGCTTAGGAATGCTTACAGCTGGCTACTACATGGAGCTGTGTGAGAGGATGCCCAGTGTGCAAAGCCGTCATCAAGGCCGGGGCCTGTCTCCCAGAGGATGCCTAAGGCAAAGACCATAGAATTCACATTAACGATTCACCATTGGCACTGTAACCTAAGCAATGGCCAGGAAGCCAGACCCTGAAGAATTTGATACTTTGTTAGCTACATCGTTGCATTCTTTCATAACCTTGATTTTTTCATAACCTTCATTTCATTCTTTTCATAACCCTAATTTGTTTATAAACAGTAGAACTAAAGTAAGACTAGTTATAGTCATGTAGGTTGTTTTGATTTGTCTAGTTAGTTTAATCAATTCATCCATCTCGCCATATCTGTCACAATACAAAATTCTAAAGGAGCTGTCATGAGGCTGTATGGCTCCAAGATACATGGTAATTGTAACGTTTAATTCTAGAAATTGCGCCCCAGAGCCTGTTATGAAGTTTTGACCTGTGTCCTCATTTCACAATAAATGTCATTCTTTAAAAACGTCAATGAGAAAACATTACATTTTAAATGGAATAACTTGTTTCAAAATGTTTGAGTTCGAGTTTTTTGGGTTCTCCAATGTAGATGATTGCAGTGAAATAAAAACCAAATACCAGCCTGATGGTTTATCATGTATATTGGTTTAGGCCTGTCATTTTGGGGGCTCTAATAAATTCGTATTGGCTGCACGTCATCGTTTGAATTCAAGAATGTCATATTTTCCCCTTGTTTTACTCTATGCATATACGTTTTGTTGTTGTTATTTGCTTATTTTTTTATTTGTTTTTTGCAACATTTGTAATGGATTTTGAAGTTTATAGTAACAAGCCAATCACCTCAAAACTCTTTTCCTTGGATTAATCCATATGAATTAAGAAAGAATTACTTAGAAAGAAACAATAGAAACAAGATAAAATTTTTACAAGATTATTATTATCTTATTATAATAATATTTCCATACCATGTGACACCCATAAACGCATTGCAGACTATTAGCATTACAATAAGTTAGAGATGTTTGTCTACGGCTCATCCGAATAATACTACGCACGCGCATCATTTTCTTCTTCATTTTGAAGTCTCAAACAGATGACGTCACATACGCGCGTATAAAGAACGCTGGTTCGTTAAACGTTTTTTTTTTCAGGGACACTGGCGAAATAGCCGCATCAGATTATCCTACTCGAAAATATTAGACAGTTCCGAATGAAGTCCAACGAAGTCAATGGAATACAACAGACTCGTTAGAAAAGAATAAAAATAAACAACCAGGACAGCGTGTTTATTAGTGCAATCGTTAAAATCAACTGGCAGCTTAGTAAGTATAAACATCACACGTTTAGATAAACACGTTTAGGTAAACGTTTAGTTTTAAATAGACGCGTGAGACGCGTTACTGCGTCATGTTACTGACGTCAGACGCGTGACGCGTCTGATTTTGCTGCGGCGTGAACCTGTCAGTGGACTGAGAAATGGCAGTCGTGCCCGTCCACCCTGCCTAGGCGAGCAGACCAGCAGCATATTAGGAAAACACTGCGAACTCTGGCGAGGGGCAACTGGCTCCGTAAGTCATTCAAAGCTCCGATTTTAACGTCTTAATATGTGTGCAGATATGCTTGTCATCGTTTTCGTAACCAGCCACCACAAGCTGAATCCGGAGTGTACAACTGGCTTGTGTGATTTTAGGAAATCATCGCTGATCATGCTAGCTTAGCTTACATCCAGCGGCTTCAAACAAGTTAGCTACATAGCCAGGATGGCTCATTCGGATCAGTTTTGATGGAGGCAGCTACTAGCTTTTATGCCACACTCACTGCTGTTTGAGTAGAAAAAATGGCGGTCAGTACCCTAGGCCTTGCTAATATTGCTTCTGCACACTTCGTATTGTGTGAACACTGTAGTCCCTTAGCTATCTTAGCTAGCCAGCTGGTTTAGTCAAGTACAAGAACAAGGAGAATAGGAGGAACACAACACCGCGGATGCGCTCGTTTGTAGTGGCTAGCTAGCTAGCTAAACCCACGGTGAATGCCAATGAGGCGAATACCCACGACCAACTAACTGCTCGTTTAGCTTTCCGCAGGGAACAGCAACATATCGGTTGCGTGTTGTCTCAAACTGTTCTTATTCAAAACCTGCTGGATTGACTAGCTAGCTAGTTAGTTGACCATCTTCATACCAAGTTGTCCAACTGGAGATGGGACGTGTAAGTTAATTAAACAAACTCGGATTTAGATGGCTATCTGGCTAAGTGAACTATTCCAACCGAGACGGTGGTCCAGCTAAACTCGTTACTGTAAATATAGGTAGCTAGTTAGTTAGTTGTCCACCTTACGTACCCTGCTCTGTCCCAACTATGTCGCTCGTTGTTTGATTTGTCACAGTAGTTGGATGTTCTACTTCTTTAGCACGGTCGCTAGGATACGGACTACAGTGCTGCCCGCTAACGTAGATAGCCTAGCTAAGCTACATGCAATAACCGGGGGGTTAGCCTAGCCGGCTAACAAACAGGTAGTGTTGTTCCACTTACTTCAGGCTAATCTACGACGCTCAACACATTAAACCTTTAATACTTTTATCGACGTACATCAACATAAAACAGGCAATACTATTCAAGGTTTATTGTTTAATGTAATTAAAGCTAACATTTCTAGCGTAGCTGGATAGCTATGTGTAGTTCGACTTAGCTGGCTAACTGGACCACGTCTAATTGACCAATTAAGGTCTGGTTAAATTTTGCTAGCTAGCAAATAAGTCTGAAGTCTTTTATAGTAACACTCGTTTGGTTCAGATGATCATTTGCATGGATTTCTAGAAACAGTAGGCCTAAATGATATCCATTTGTGAGATGTAAGTTGGCTAACTACCTTGCTAATTTTCTCAGGCTAAAGGTATCCTGCTGAATGATCGAAAAATAGTATTAACCTACAACCATTGGCCTCGTCGTAAACCACTAAGTGTAGTTTGTGTATAGCTGATGGACCACGTTTGTGCCCTTATGGATTACTGTATTGCAGTCTCACAGTAGTTTTGGTGGTGTGGTGGTCTCCTGTCGCCTTGTCGGTTGTGACCTCCACGCTGTGAGGAAACTGGTGTCAGTTGAGATGTTATTTGAGTAGCGACTTTGGATCTCATACATGTTTTTCCTTCTTTGTTTTTCACTGTGTTGTTTAGTTTCTTTATAGATGAAGCAGCTGGTGAAAATGTTGATGTATATTTGTAGCCTTGTGGTATGTTTACTTTGGTTGTCATTAGAGTCTTTCCTGGTATTCTTAGAATAGAATATCACGTAATTTGTAGTGTTTGATTGAAAACAAAATGATTTGAAAAACCAGTCACTATTTGTGATCTTTATTCTTAATTTTGTAAGGTATTTTTGAGAATATCCAGGTTCAAAAGTCTATGAACTTATGTTTGCACCATTTAAATGTAATACTGCATTGAAGACTCAAACCTAAATAAAACTTTATTTCAAGTATTAACCAAAGCTGTTATCAGCTGTCAATAAACATAGAAATGTCTGACTGCATAGACTGCATTGCCTCAATTTCCCTCAGGATTAATAATCTATAGCCATCACTTTCACATCATTCAAATACATTTTTTTAAATGCGTCATATATGGAAGAGACCCTTTGGTAGAGTCGGGTGGTATAATAAGTGTCAGATCAGCCATCTTATAAGCATATTAAAGATCCGCCTTATTACTGGCCATCAATAAAATGTTTTGTGAAGTTTCAAAACAGTAGGAGAACGTGAAATTTCCATCTCTACGATTGTCTTGAAAAGTAGATCATAGGATGAGCTTGTCTTAGTGAGGGGTTGTTTTTGTTTTGTGTTTTTCCATTTTGTAGTTCTAGTTAGGCCTGTTCAAACATGTCAATAATTTATTCGACTGCAACAGTTACTCATTGCAGGTGTTACTGTTTCTCACTGGACTTCGACATTATCGTCACATGAAATGCGTGCATGTTTACTTGTTTTCGCTTGGCACTTTAATCAACAACAAAGGCTTGAAACTAGTAAATAAATGGGTAAATAATTAAAATAATGAGGTGCCCCAGTATCAAATCTTTATAATGCCATTCTCTACAGAGTTCAATGGTTTTCTTTAGTTTTAGCTGAAGAGCCAAAACTCTTATTGGAGGTTTCTCTCTGTAAAGGAGTGCTCAAATTCTACATAGATTTTGATGTGTGCGTGTCAAACAAGGCTACTTCTGGGTGTCAGTTTGATTAACCATATGACCCCTGGTGTCGACACCAAAACTCCTCAAGACTTGGGAAATGTGGATGACGCCTTTCTGAATTTCAAAATGACAGCATTACACTTGGCACTGTATTTGGACTTCCCAGGGCCCTCTGCTTACCTAAGCACTGTATTAATGCACTACGAAGCTCTGCATTGTCCTCTGCATAGACCACGTGCAGCTGTGCTGATCAGTATGAAAGACTGTTATCCCCATACACCAAGGGTCTTCCCCCTAGTCTCCGAGCCCAGCAGACTGGAGTTTCGCAAGAGCGCTTCAGGCTGGTGTCATTTTACTGGGGGATTGGGTAGAGTGAATCTGCTGGTGGCATTCAACATGACCAGCAGAAGATGGTCTGACTGTAATGGATCCTGTACACTCCATGGTTATTTGATTCAGAAGCCAATAACTGATGTATTTGAAATGTAGTCCCACATCCCCAAAATGGGGATAGAAGCACAGTGATACAGCAGGAAGCAAGCTATCGGCTGGGGCAGTGCGTGGTGTATTCTCTGGTTCAGTGCATGTGGTACATCTACTTAGTTTTAATTATCTTTTAAGGGTACATTGAAATGGACACCGTTTCAGTCCACTTCTCTGTTGTGATGTCTTTTGGTTGTGAAATGGACCATAGCTTTACCCCACCAGTGCAGAGGTGCTTTAGTTTAGAACTTTAGCCCCATAGCACATACTTTATCCATATCTGATCATTTTCAAGTTCATGTGTTAAATTGTGGGTAGTAGAATAGCTGGAGTTTTAGCTAATTGCTGCTGGCTTGTGAAACTTCAGGGTCTGAATTGTACAGCCCTCTCCTAATGGGGTGCAGTTAGACCATGAAGAGCTCTGACTCAAGGTTTCAAATGGATATTCTCTGGGCATGTTAAATTAGTGGTTTAATGACTCATTGATTGGATGCATAGATTAGATTCCAAATTATCGGTTCTCTAACATCTGACGAATCAAGTTACTGTTTTATTTCTTCTGACTTATTATGGTTTACATTAGTACTGGCAAAAAGCTATATTACTTCTATCTCTGTGATTTTGTGCATCTTTGTTATATAGTAGCAGTGCATGTGTAGTCTATTGTTAAACAGGCAAGGTGTATGACCCAAGCACACTTCAGAAGCTGTGTAATGAGGGCAAGCTACAAAAAACGAAACTAGCACAAACATATCTCTGTATTCTGCACTCTGTTTCAGACCATAGGTTCACTCCTTTTGAGCCAACTGATAAGGTGCCTCTATGGCCACCTTTTCTGGCCTGCTGTGTTGGTTGTTTTCTGTGGTGAGTGCCCCGTGTTCTCAGGGCTACCACCTCTGCCCAGGGTTCTCAGTTTTCACTGATGGCCATGGCAGATATTAACTGACTGTGGTGTAGCGTAGGACTCACAGGAGGTGTGTGTGTCTGTGTGTAGTGGCACAAGCCGTTTGTTTTGCTGAAGGTGCCGTTTCAGTTTAAAGCACTTTAACTCCTCAAGAGTCGCCCGGACACAAACATGTCGTTAGTTCCTCTTGATGGTAATGATTTATTTGCTTGTTAATTAGCTACCCTGCAGTTTACAGAGAGCGTTGTGGTATGAGGACAGTAAAGATGGTGAGGTGTTGGGGCCGGGGTCACAGGCAGAAGGGCAGCATCAAACACTTTTGGTTTGCCTTTAGTCATATACAGGGTGCTTGTGAATGCGTGTCGGAGGTAACGAGTGCTTTTGCATGTGCTCCACCCCGAGCTTTGTTTTTTGCCGTGCTGATGAATCGGCTGTCCAAAGTACCTCACGGAGAGCGCAGTAGGACAAGCAAGGCTTATTAATGATCTCCTGTGATCCACTTAATAATGCTGTGTCATGCTCGTCCGTCTGCCTGTCACTGTTTGATCTTCCTCTGTGCTTGGTGTGTTGGTTAGGCTTGGATCACAGCAGGGCCTGGTGGTGGGGTACACTTCTGAAGCTTCAGCGTGTTCAAGACGCAGGTGTAAAATGAAAATGGCATTTGGCTATGGTCATGTCTAATTGAGGAAACTGGGCTCAGTCCACAAGACTGATACTTGTGTATAACAGCCTGTTTGTCAGGAGGTAAAAAACCCTGCAGTTTGATTTGAAATTAAGTGGATAATTAATTACTCAAAACATCTAGCATATTAATAGCTGTCACCAAAAACTATAACTTTTAAATAGTCAAAATCAATAACAAAGTTTGTATGAAGACATTAGAAATAATTGATGAATGCCTGCAGCATATTAGGCCCTCATTCAAACACTTCAATGAAATGTATTGTAACAGGTTAACTTTACCCTAATCGTAGATGGGTGTTTTAATACTATAACCATAATCGTTGAGCTTGTAGTATGTGAATACAATACATTCAGAAATTATTCTTAAGTATTATTGTGCAGAATGGATAAAAAGGTATAAGTATTCAGACCCTTTGCTTGTACTCCCAATTGTGTTTATGTGCATCCTGTCTGCTTGAATTATCCTTTTTATATTGTTAGAAGTTAGCTGGAGTTCCCCTGTTACAATGTGAATTGATTTGAGATGTGCTATATGGACAAATGTATTGGGACACCTACAGTAGGTTTTAATGCATTCCATTCTAAGTCCTTTAATATTAATATGAAGTTGGTCTCTCCTTTGCAGCTATAACAAGTTCTACTGTTTTTTTTTCCTACAGTAATCTTTATCTGTGGGGAATTTTTACCCAATAAACCATTAGATCATTACTGAGGTCACACAGATGTTGGGTGAGAGGGCCTGGCTCACAATCTCCGTTCTAGTTCGTCCCAAAGGTGTTTGATAGGGTTGGAGTCAGGACACTGTGGGCCAGGTTTTTCCACACCAAAGTCCCAACCATGGCTTTATGGACCTTGCTTTGTGCTCTGGGCCACAGTCATGCTAGAACAGAAAACGGTCTTCCCCAAACTGCATACATTTGCCCAAGACGTCTTGGTATACTGAAGCATTAAGCTTTCCCTTCACAGGTAAAGGGCATGGACCCAGCCCTGAAAAACAACACCGCAGCATTATCCCTCATTCACCAAGCTTTACAGCTGGGAGGTGCAGTTAGGCAGGTCATGTTCTCCTGGTATTCTCCAAATGTAGGCTCATCTGTCAGACTGCCAAATTGGAAACAGATAACTAATCACGTTTCTCTGAGTCCAGTGACGGGAGTGCTTCACACCACGCCAGCCTACATTTGGCATTGTGCTCGGTGATGTAAGGCTGGCATGCAGCTGCTCGGCCATGGAAACCCATGCTGTGAAGCTCCCAGTGCAGTTTTGGTGCTGACGTTGAGGTAGCAGAGCATTGGTGATGCATTATGCACCTTCGCACTCAATGACCCCAGTGGATAATTTTACATGGTCTGTCACTTTGTGGCTGAGATGCTGTGGTTCTACTTTTCGCTAATACCACTGACATGTTGCAAGTTGTTTGTAAAGGCAGTCTGCATGGCTGGGGACTTGATTCTATACACCTGTGGCAATGAGACAGAATGAATTACCTGCTTTCAGTGACTAAGGTGTGTCCCAATACTTGTGTCCATATAGTGTAAATGTAGGCCTAACTGTAGTATAGTTTGGAAAGGCATCCATCTGGGTCTAAGGGCCCACAATTTTCAAAGCACACATCCTTGAACCTTCCTAGAGTCGTCCAAATCGGACATCTTGACAAGAAGGGTCTTTACAGTCTTTATTACGGTGAATTTAGAGAGATCCAGTCCACACTCATTGTTTTTCAGTAAAGAGATCACATGATGTGAAAACAGTAAAAACAGAATTTGCTTTTCATTCTGACACTTATTTCTGCATGTTGCTGTAGAGAAGTCATGCCATGCGTATTGCATTTCATGGTTTTCCACTGTCATGATTGAATTTCAATTTGGCATGAATTCCTCTCCATACTACTGGTGCTTTTGTTGGTTTTCATAAAGTCTCCGCATTACTGTAACTGTAAAATGACAAAGTCTATAACCTTTAAGGCAAAAATTCACAATTATATTTATGCAGTCACACCTGGTGAAATTTTACGAAACCTGTTAATTAGGTGCTGTAACCTAGCCCTGACCTTAGATGGAAACGCTTAAAAGAGAAACCTGTTAATTAGGTGCTGTAACCTAGCCCTGACCTTAGATGGAAACGCTTAAAAGAGAAACTGACTTAAGCACTTAAAAACACTTAAAAGAGAAATGTGTTGCCATGTTTTGGTGCTTCGTGCGTTTCTTGTATTTCCAAAAGCATGTTGAGGCACCGAGGCTCCTTCCTTACGCTGCTTAAGGCAGAGAGGCTGTAGCTTCACTGTAAAGGATCAGTCAAGACTGAATTGGCAGTTCTATCCATTTGATTAATGGTGAATGTAGAATTTGTGCTTATGGGTTGCACACACATTCACTGTAGCTACTTGATCTGTTTTGTCTGTTTGGAGTACCATATACTCTTTGCATTACATACAGAAAAGGTTTAACCTCTCTTGAACAGTCTCAACACCATCAGTTGCTGCCGTGTCATGTAGCAGTAAGAGTTAAAGGTCACAGGCTTAAGACCTTAGTGAAGGTGCAGTGGGGGTGGCTAGATTCCTCTCGTCTGGGCCCCAGGACACCCCCCCGTCATGCACTCAGCATCCTCTGGTGCTCTGTTCCCATATCCAAGTCCACAGCCTGCTACACTGAACCTGGCCGTTGTCTGCTTGTAGTAGTAGTGATGTCATTTACTTGGAAAGTGCCCAGTATGACTACTGTGTAACGTACCTGGGTTATCTGAGGTTGTCTATATTTCAGGCTGGCACATTGGAACAAGTAGGCAGTGGAACTTTTATCTTCGATTAATTATTTGTTATTTATTTGTTGTATTAATGTAATGTTGTGGACATTCGGTAAGATATGATCATGGTCAAGAAAATTCCGATTGATGGTAAAGCAGAAGAAGTGGAGAGGATTAGAAGGTTTGCGTTAGACATCAGTAAAGAGCATCTCTCCATGGTGTTTTACAGTAGGCTTTGTGGAAATGAGAATTTCCACATTCTGGGGCTTCGTTTAAAAGTGCCAATTATGGCTGTCCAGAGGTGTACAAATCACATCCACGTTATTGTAATGCATACATATGAAAAATGTGCTATAAATGTATACAAACTAATGTTGTGAGATTTTCTTAAATCATGTTGTATTACTGTGTAAGTGTTTGTCATGAATGAATTGTGTTCAACCGTTAGCAGAGAATGGTCTAAAGCATGGTCAGCCCACATGGTACCAATTCCTCTAATTTGCCAGAGAGCATTAGATGGTTGATGCTTGTTGAATCGCAAAATGCTTTATTTTGGTGTCTCCTTACAAAGAAGAATGCTTTGTGGTCTTTGCAAAGGCCAAAACTAAGATGGCCTAGCATTGACGTGTGTATTGTTTAGGGCTAAATTATGTGAAATCTGATCATATCAGCCTAATCAGTCTGTTTGCAGAACCAACTGGTTTGCGAAACATAATATACAAGCCATTCATCTCGGCTATCTAAAGCTTCTACCGAGGAAGATGAGAATGAAATGAAATAATGATGACATGATTGAGTTTGAGCGTATAACCTTCTTAGAGTGCTGCTGTGTCCTGTGGTTCAGTGTTGGTGGTTATCAGTCTATCTGCATCTGGCACCACATGTAGCTTGTGTGTCCTGCACCTACACACATGGACTAACTTTTATTTCTCATTTACATGACGACAAGAATCGGCTCTGTTCATGTGCTTGTTGGAAGTGAAGGCGGGTCCTGTTGCATCACTTTTTCGTGAAGTCTACATGCAGTACTCTGCTCTCATTTGTGTTCTTCAGGCTTTACAAGGTGTCCTAGTATTATTGGGCCATGGGCGTGCGCAGTCTTCTGATTTACATGGTGGCCTAGTAATACCAGGCAGTGTGTGCGTGCATTCCTTAATCTTTACATAGTGTTCTAATAATGTTGACGAGCTGCGTGTGTGTGCTGGCGTTTTTGGGTGTCCCAGTACCAGTACTACCGTGTGTGTGTGTGTGAGGGATTGAGAGCGCATATGTCTTCCTGTGTAGTGACGGTTTGGTGGTGCTGATGCTGCTCCTCCTCCCTTTCTCCATCTGCTCTGCTGTAGTGTGGAGCGCACTACGCCCTAACCGCCTCCCCTTTAAGCTGCTCTAAGCCAGCTTGAATTTGGCCGCCCAGGTTAACTTCAGCCTCCCAGATCGTCCTGCTTCTGTGCGGCCAATCCTCATCACACACTCGCGTGTCCGTGTCGCACACCTGCAGCGTATCATCAGTCTGCCTTTGCCATCATTGCTAACTACTTCCTGTTTTCCACTCTAGTGGTAACCATGGGACACAGTGTCGGCTAAGGATCTGGAGGGCTTCACACATACCTACTGTGAGTAAATCAAGATCAGCCTCAGACTGTCTGCTAAGTGAAGCATTTGTATGTTCACAGTGTCCTGTAAGAAACGCCATTGCTTAGGGGGAGATAGCTAAGGAAAGATTGAAATCTCAGGGGAGTTTTAGATGTGTAGCATGCAGGTGACCATGAATCCCCAGCTCTGTACTGAATGTTATATTTAGCCTGAGCTTCACATTAACCTGCAAATCTGGATGTTGGTGACATTAATAATCTCAACATAGCAGGACACAATGAGTTCTCTTTGTAGTTCAGTCCCATATAATGCTAGACTCCACTTAAGATAATGATTTGTAAGGAAGTGCACCTTGCACTCCTGAAACAGTTTGCTGTAGTCAGCTTGCTCTGAGAACTCCCCAGTTCAGGGTAAGTGCACTTGGCGTGCGTGCGTGTGTGTATGTGTGCGCGCGCGTGTGTGGTCATCACAGTCCTCACACTCACCCCTCTGCCACAGTAGCGCCCTGACCCAGTCCCTATCCCAGCTCTCCCCTGAGGGATACAGTGAAGGCTCTTTAATTGTAGCCATTTCCTCTGATCCACTTTGTGGTTCAGTTTTGTTGGGGGCTTCTGCCTCTTTCTCTCTCCCCTGATCGTCCATTTCTCTTCCTCAAGTTCAGTTTGTGTGCCTCAGGCTTCCATCCCTGCGTGTGACATGGCCACGTCCTCGTCCAGAACTGACTGTAGCAATAACCACGCGAGGACGTCACAGCTACATGCCATCGGTAAGAATGGAGGATTTGTACGTGAACTGAACAGCAGACAGATATTTTTGTCACCATTTTCCAAGGGGGACTACCACCGTGCACCAGATTTAGTGTTGGCCTTGAACGGAACATTCCAGAATGAGTGATCACCACACTGGGAAACTGAAGTGAAGCTATCCGGGAGTGTTCTCATTAGGGATGCACCAATATTGAATTTCTTGGGGTGCTACGATAACCAATAATTAACTGCTTATTATTAATAAACACTAATTATATATATATATATATATATATATATATATATATATATATATATATATATATATATATATATATTTATTATTAGTTTATTTATTATTATTATTATTATAAAGTGTAGCTGGTGTAAAGTATGATTAACTCAAAGTTGATTTTACATATGCATGTCACAGACATCACAATTACATTAACATAATTGTTAACATAAAGGGAAGCAAAAGGGAAGCAAAATTCCATTATACATTTTCTAGTCTTTCTCAAATGTTAAGTTTCATTGTTTTGGCCTTGAGCTGGTGCAGCTACAACAAAAGCTTATGGCTGGAAAAGCAGCAGAAAAAACAACCCTAACAAGTCTGCTCGCTGCTTATCAGGGTTGTCCTTATCGACAAGCAGTATATTTACCACAGGCTAACTATGCACGTCTTTGTATGGGGGTCGGTTTGCTGCCAGCGTGAGGTCTCTGCTGGGTTAAAGCCACTGTTGTTTTGCTTCAGTTTCATGTGCCAAGCTCAAGCGGAAGAAGAACTGGTTCGGGAATGCCATTTACGTGGAGGTGACGGCGGAGGGCGAGAGCCAGCGGACGGCCAAGTCCCACAGTTCCTCCAGCCCCAAGTGGGAGGAGCGCCTCACCCTGTAAGAGAGCCTCCCAGCCCAGCACTCTGCCCACTAGCTGGAGTCTTCTGAGCAGCTGGGTGCTCGGAAGGTTCTGCCCATCTTACCGATGTTTCCATCAAAAAAAAAGAGCAAGTCCAGTCGAGTGTCCTCTGGGTGTTTTTGGCATCTTGCATTTGATTTGAACTATAAAATAAAAAGGAAGTCTAACCATAAAAGCTAAAAGTAATTTTCTGGCTTGACTCTTAAGTCCTTAAGGTTCGTTGCCTTAGAGGTACAGAGGGAACCTCAATATCTCCACACCCATCACTTTTGTTTTCCAGCACTCAGTTATACAAGTGATATTGTGCGTGTGTGTAACCTTGTGCAGTACAATTTTGATGAGCTCAACAAGTTTTTCTACAGTTTACACTACTATATAGTGTGTGTGCGCACGCACGCTGACTGATTGTAAATCCAAACACCCAGCGGGCTTGTATGAGTGAAGCAGCGTCCAGCTGTGTGCCCTCCCTGTTCTACTGCAGGCTTTTTAAGCAGCAGATTACATACACACACACACACTGCTGCTTCTTATGTGGTGTTGAGGTGGGGCTTGTCCTTGTGTTTCTTGGTATTGGTTGTTTTTGTGAATTTTTTCCCACTGAGGTGATGCTTCTGTGAAATCTAAAGAGGGAAGGCTTCCCACAGGCATGCCCGGCTAGAGAGTGATGTGTGTTAAAATCTTGGGAGCCGGTTGGTTTCTCACAGGAGAGGAGAGGGACATGTCAGAATACATTTTGTTGGCTGAAGGACCGAAAAGTTCTGGTTTGCCAACATTGAACAAAACGTTACATTTCTGAGGAGATGTCCCGGGGCTCATGTCAGTGTTGTAGTCCAGAGTGGATTTTCCTGTAGCTCCTCACGGCGTTTTCAGGCTGTGTTCCGTGGCGGATTTGCTCTGAGCCTCTGGATGTGTGTGTGTGATTAAAGGAAACCCTGCAGTGCTGTCGAGGTGGTCACTGCAGCGGTTTAGTGGAGCATTCTCAACGCATCACTGCCTCTTAACTCTGTGTCCTGAACATCACTGCAACGCCGTGCAAGGCAGCATAGCAACAACCATTTGGTTTGTTTTTTTTTGTTGTTGTTGGGTTTTTTTTTATTCAGGAACACTTAATTGATTTGAGCCGTCATGTATTTTTCCGTATGGTTTTTTTGCTTTGTGGGTGTATAATCGAGTCGGGCTGTCTGCTCATGTCATGCCTGTGGTGGGCTCAGGGCGGCAGTTGGCTGTGAGCGCATCTCCAGTCTCTCTGTGAGCACTGATTGAGCTAATGGGGGAGATGAGAGGGAGACGACAGCGGGGACTGTTGAACGTGCGGCTGGTGGGGCCGAGCCCCTGTGTGCTGAATACTAACCGCCACGCTCATCTGCAGCAAACCGGGAGGGAGGGAGAGGGTGAGATGGGAGGGAATGTGGGGGGGGGGGGGTTCCTCCTTGTCCTTTGCACTGATTTTAGAGGTGTTTAGTGAGACAGCGGTGTTTAACCGCTTTCTCAGCCGTTTGGAGGAGGCCAGGGGCTCCGGGCGGCTGTAAGAGAGTCCGCCATTAGAAAGGCGATGCCCCCTCCTCGTCTGTCTCTCGCCTCCGAGTGGAGAGGAGAGGGGTGTCGTAAACACGGGGATCTCTGCGGGCAGGCCTGGGGAAATTTGATGAGGCCAGTTGGCTGCTGCGTCCCTCTGATGGATCGGGGATACCGCTATGGGAGCCTACAGACACCACACGGTAGTGGAGAAGGGAGCGCAGGATGAATACGCGACGCGATGGGGCAACACTATATGTGAACAGCAGCACTATTATTAAAGGTCAAGCCACCACACAGTAGCTGAACCAAAATTATTCTTAAAGTGGCCCTAATAGTGGTTAATGGCAGTGAGCTAATGCAAGATTAATGGAATATTTAAAGTTGAGTGGTTTTATAGTCATTAGCTTGCCAGGAACCGATAATATTACCACGTATAACCTTAAGGATGAGTCTTTCTGCTAAGCAAATCTTCCTTATCGGGTTCTGGTTGACAAATTGGTAATGAGATGAACAAAAAGGCATGTGTTCTGCTTCATCAGTTCGACAGTGCAGTTCTAGTGTTGATGTTCCTTTCTGAAGTGGTTTCATCGTTGCTGTAACATTGCTTTTGTGTGACCTTGTGGGCCACCGTAGGGAACAGATGGTTAAATGGTTATGAGGGGATACTTTTGCAGGGGTCAGAGCCTGGTCAGGTATCTGACTGATGTGGGAGCAGCTACCTTGAATCTCCATCCTGCCCTAGCATGTTAGCCCTGCTCTCACCTTATCTGTGTTCACATCTTGGATTTACCTGCCGGCGGCAGCTACTGAAAAATTTTTCACCGTATGTCGTTGTGCCGATAGCCGTCTCTGATTATGCATCTCTGTATCTACTGCATTCTTATTTTATCGCTGTTCTTACAGCCATGTGTTTTTGTGTGTGCGTGTGCATTTGTTTGTTCACAGGAATGTGACTCCGCGCACACAGCTGGAGTTTAAAGTATGGAGTCATCACACTCTGAAAGCAGACGCTCTGCTGGGGAAAGCCACGCTAGACCTGAGACAAGCCCTCGATCAGCACGACAGGAAACGTACGATAGCTGTGCCTTCACATGCCCACACACACGCATACATACACACACACACACACACGGACTCTCTCCTGCGGGGTAGAGCTCTCTGCATCACCTCGGAGGAGACTCTGCAGACACACCCCCCCCCCCGCGCGTCCTCGGAGGTTTGGCCAAGTGCACAGTGCCTGCTGCGCTGATGCACCAGCTGGGGTTTTGTAACGGCCGTTACTTGTGCCTCACGTAACCATGTGCTGCGTGACTTCATTTGCTAAGTAAAGGTTTTGTAAGAGAATTGAGTTTTGTCTTCAGAATGTAAGAAATAATATAAATAAGGGCGATCAATAACATGCACACTGGTTGTGTGTGTGTGTGTAGTTGAGAATGTGAAGGAGGTGCTGAAGCTGAATGTGGAAAATAAGAATGGCGTAGTGGCCACTGGAGAGCTCACGGTCATTCTAGATGGCCTGACCGTCGACCAGGAGCCCCTGCGTAATGGCAACACCACCACTACCACCAGTGAGTACTCCTCTGCCCCGCCTTTCCCCCTCTGCCCCGCCTCTCCCTCTCATTTCTCTATTCCCATGGACTCTCGCCCACTCTACTTGTATCTAGGTTATTCTAGCGAGTTCAGTAGAATTAAATTTTTGGAATTGTTGGATAGTCGTTTCTCTGCTCTTTTCTAACAGAAGGTCAGCGTAATGGAGACGCGGTTCATGAGGTCGTGGAGGAAAGCTCGCCGCGTGTCCAGAGCAGGTGAGGCCGCTCGTGCACGTCTAGCCTGAGACACGGGGCATTTCTGGCTTGGTGTGGTTTCTAATTAAGAAAGTGAGACATTACAAACCCCCCAATTTGGTGGGCTGGTGGATGGATGGTTAATGCACTCTCCTCCATTACGGTGATGTGTAAAACCGTGCCGGGAGGGGTGGGGGGAGTTCCACTGCATATTTGCCCCTCCTGCAGCTCAGCTGTGGCAGCTGCTGCAGTGCTTCTGTTTTGCCCCCCGTGCCAAACGATTGTCATTTCCTCTACGCCCACGCGGACGCTCGCGGGCTCGCAGATGCCAGTTCTCATTTGGAGACTTGCACATGCACCACCTAAGGTCTTAAAAACGTCCTCCTGCTCGGCCTGACGTATTGCTTCAATAGAGAAGCTGCTGTCCAAAAGTTTACATTTTAAGAGAGAGCTAATTGGCTGTCTGTTTCTCCACTCTAGGTACATTTTAGTCAGCAAAGGAACCCCCCCCCCCCCCCCAAAAAAAAAAAAAAAAAAGCCTGAATCTACATCAGCATTGTTTAAGTGAACGGGCATGTTGCAAAAAAAAACCTCATGGAGGGAGTGTTCAGGGTAATGGTTTGCAAATGACCATGTGTTTATTGTCTAACATCGTTCTGGCCTGTCTGCTTACAACATCGTTCTGACCTGTGTACTTGGACTGGAATTGGCCGCTCTTCAGTGGAGGTTAACGTTGTTTCGGTGCATACAGACATTCTGTGATGGAGATGGAGAGCACGTTGGGCTTCCGTGGAGCTTTTTGTTGCGTTCTTTCCCGACTTCGAAAGTCGCCTTTGAAACCATCATGTATGAGACTGATGGATGATCAGGTTTCCTTTTTAGTTCCGCAGTGTCTCGTGCGTCCAGCTGTCGTAGGCTAATTTAATGACAACAGCTGATGAGTCATGTGATGTTTCTACACACACTTAAATATTAAATATACTTATTAATCGTGGTTCTGTCACTGTTTTCTGCATTACGTTGCCCTCTTCCATATTTGCTCTTCCCAGCATTATGGTGTGGTGGGGGGGTTTTTGTAGTAGCTGAACTCACAGGACTCTCTGAGGCTTGTTTGAAAAAAGTCTTTTTTTTTATGCTGTGGTTGAGATATGAGAAACACTTGAGTACATGTTGACTCAACAGT